>JBDJHY010167868.1:0-12409 GCA_039654485.1 Withania somnifera | reverse complement strand
ACATACCCGGCATCCTCGCAACAATGTATGTGACATATAACTCAATCAAGAATGAGAATCGAGGAAGATAGGAAATTAAATATAGGCGGTATACCGGTAACCTCAAGGGATAGGAGTAATTGAGAAAGCAATGATAATAAACACGGATTTCTCACATAACACGAAGTAGCTTTAACAATAAACAACTAGAAAGCAGTAAAATAAAAACGTGGTATCAGAGGAATAGATTTAAGTGTGCTAGGGTGTATGGGATCCAATATTTGGTAGATTCTTATTTATGAGTATGAACTGTAGTATATTACAACTGAGGGGCTATTGAGTGTGTAGGAAATGTTTCCCTTTGTTAATATTCATTTTCTTGCTTTGGAGTTTAGCTCAAAATATTTCTATTTTGACTCATTTTTTATGCATTTCAGGTCATGCTTCCATACAGGAAGCCATATCATTAGGCCAGAGGCTGGGTTTAGCAGAATTAGTCTCCAACAGCTCCAGAGCCTTAGTAGTCAGACAATATCACCAATGTTGAGTTTATAAACATGCATTTACTTGCTCAAAAAGTAGTAGCACATGCCCAATAGCCAACCCCAATTTTTATAGTTCAGCCAGAAGCTCTTGTTGTTGTAGCAGTGACATTGAGGGAGTTCCTAAGAAATTTATCGATGAGGTTTAACATATTTGTGAGATTATGAGGGTTTTTTATGTGGATAGAATGGATTTAACAACATTTTGCTGAAGGATGTTTCTACTTCATGGTGAGATATATGGAAGAAGAAAAGAGGTGTGGGAGAAGGGCTCCATGATGGTCTCAGAATATGAGGATCACCAACCTCTCTAAATATGCTTCAGAGGTGGTTGTATATATCACAACTGAATAGACATGCTCGTGTTTAACCTCTCTCCTTCGTTGATCCATAAAGGGAGGGAATATAGGTTGACTACTGATATGGACATTGGTATGTTGATGGTCCATTTGGAGAATATTAAGAAAGACAAGGACAGACCGATAGAGAGTTATCAAAGTAAGAAGACTAATTAATGGCCATTTTGAGTTCAAAACCCAATTAATGTGGGGGACATAGGCAGCAACAGAACACTTCTAGAGTACCACCCACCCTATTCTTTAAGTTTCCCTACCCAAAAATCCGAACATCCTCAAAATCAGCAGTATAGTCCCATTTAGATATCTTTTAAGGGTAGTGTGATAGAAGGGAACAATTTTTTTATTTGTGGAAGGTGTGGAAAAAATTATGGAGGAATCATTTGGGTTATGATAGGTTATTTGGATGTGTCCATACCGGTCACACTCTCAAAGATTTCCCTTGGAAAGGGTGTTTGTCTTGTGGTAATATAGGCTAGAGGATTAAAGATTGCCTCGTAGCTATTAGAGTACTGCAACAACACCACCAGTAGCTCACCTAACTTAACAGGGTGCTTCTTCTAGTACTGTTGTGGTCAGTGCTAGAATTGGTTGTTTGCTTTAGGCTCCAAATATGATTAGGAGCAGTAAACTGATGAATTAACAAGTATGTTGAATGTTTATGACTTGGATATATTTGCATTGTTATACCCTGGAGCTACATTTTATTTTTATTCCCTTACGTTGCTAAATAGTTTGGAGTCTGTCATTATATTCTATCTGAGACATTTTCCATTTCTACACATGTTGGTGATTCTATAGTAGATGAAAGAGTCCAATGTAGTTACTCTATATCTGTTTTAGGTATGGTTATTATAGCTGATTTTCATGAATTGTATATGGTAGAATTTAATATTATTCTAGGCATGGATTTGCTCCTATCATATAATATTTTAGTTTATTGCAAGACCCGAGTTTTCTATTTTGAAACTACCGATAAACCCATTATTTAGTGGGAGCGTAGTGTTACTACCCCCAAGGGTAGATTCATCTCTTAACTAAAATCTAGAAATTTTATTTCTAAAGGGTACATCTACCACTTAGTCTAATTCTAAGTCTAAGAATGCTTATATCTAGTCTATTCTAGTTTTCAGTGAGTTTGTAGATGTGTTTCTTGAGGACTTACTCGAAGTCCCCTTAATAGTGATATAGACATTGACATATATATAATTTTTGGTACTTGTCCCTTTCTTATCCTTCCATTTAGAATGGCACTAGATGAGCTTAAGGAGTTAAAGGATCAATAATCAGACCTCTAGAAAAGGGATTTATTTTCTATAGTGTGTGTCCCTTTGGTTCCCCTAAATTTTTGTGCAAAAAAAGATTGTTCACACCGTATGCACGTCGACTATGATTACATGAGAAAAGTTGCAATAAAAAATAAATATCCCATTTTGAGGATTGATGACTTATTTGATCAACCACAGGGTACTAGCTATGTTTAAAAAATAAATCATCATTTAGGATACCATCAGTTTAAGTTTCGAGGAGGAATACATTCCAAAAAACATCTTTCAAAACACGTTATTTCCACTTTGTGTTTGTGGTCGTGTATTTTGGTTTGACTGATTTTCCTATAGCTTTCATGGACCCATGAACAGGGTGTTCATCAATACTTGGACTTGTTTGTGATTTTCTTTATTGATGATATTTTTGTTTAATCTAGAAGCAAATAGGAGCACGTAGACCATCATATAATTTTCCTTCATATTCTTTGAGAATGTTAGATTTATACTAAATTCTTTGATTGTAAGTTTTAGCGTAATTCAGTTGCCTTTATTGGTCCTGTCATTTCTAATGAGGGTATATGGGGAGATTACCAATAGATCCATTTAGTAAGAAATTAATGTAAAATGACATCTTCGTCAAATATCCATAGTTTCCTGGGTTTAATTAGGTATTATTGTAGGTCTGTCAAAAGATTCTTTTCCATAGACACTTATTTGACCGATTGAACTCAGAAAAAATTGATGTTTGAGTAGTCTACGAAATGTGAGAAAAGTTTTGAGAAGTTTAAAGCTAGCTTGACCATAGATATAATTTTGATACACCATACTGTTATGTTTCCAAAGTTGGGTTGGGTTGTGTGTTAATGCATCATGGTAAGGTTGTGACATATTATTTTAGAAAGCTTAAGGTTCATGAGAAGAACTATCCCATACATGATCTTAAGTTGGAAACAATATTTTTTCTTAGATGTTATAGAGGCATTACTTGTATGGAGTGCATGTAGATTTCATCACTGATCATAAGAGTCTTCTACATAGGTTCTAGAAGAAAGATCTGAATCTTCATGAGATAATATAGTTAGTATTGTTGAAATAATATGATATGACTGTTTATATCATCCGGGAAAGGCTAATGTAATGGATAATTCCCTTAGAATGTTGTCCTTGATTATCTTGTCCGATGTTGATAAAGATAAGATAAAGTTAGCTTGAGAGGTACATGACCTGCACACCTTAGGGTTAGACTGGTTGGTGCAAAAGGATGGGAGTATTCTTGTAAGGAATGCTTCTAAATCATCTCTAGTGGTACAGGTGAAGGAGAAGCAATATAGTGATCAAGTGTTGGCTTAGATGAAGTGATCAAGTGTTAGCTTAGATGAAGAGTGTAGTCTAGAAGAAAAAGGTTTAGGTTTTATCTCAAGGGGGGTATTAGGTATTTGTTATCAAGATAGCTTATGTGTTCAAACAATTTATAGGTTGAAATAGAGGATCTTGTCAAGGTCCCTTAGTTTTAGATTCTGTTCACCTTGGGGATACAGAGATGTATAGGGATTTGAAAAAAGTATATTAGTGGAATTGTATGAGAAGGACATAACTGATAATTGTAGCTAAGTGTCCTAATTGTCATCAATTGAAAGTAGAGCATCGATGAACAAAAAGAGCGATGGAAGTAGGAAGTTATAAACATGTACTTATTTACTAGTTTACCCTTAGTCCAGAAGCATGAATCCATATGCATTATAGTAGAACAAAACATAAGGTCAACTCACTTCTTTCCCATTCATACCATCTATTCAATAGTGTAGTCTAGTAGGATCTACTTGAATTAAATTGATAGGATGAATAGGGAGCGTTTGACTATTATTTTAGATCGAGATACACAATTTACATCATAGTTTGTTTACATTTATTTTGTTAGCTTATAGTCTGTTTTTCTCTCTTTTTGATCTGAGTCCTTCATTCTAGGATAAATGATATAACGAGGGAGATATTGTAATATCCATACTATAATTAAGCTAAAAACAAGACTTAATACTTATAGAAATTAAAAGTTTTCTCCCAAGTGGACACGAGTTGGACCACAACTCCTGAGGTGGCTCATCACGAGTCCTTTTATTAAGTCTTAGGGAGTTGAATTAGATTTGAATTTTAATCCAAGACCCCACGAGTCAATACCACGACTCGAGAGGTGATATACCATGATTTATTTTGTAGAGTTTTTTACAGCTTGATATGATGTTTTTCTTTATTCTAGTTCCTAGGATTCCATTTCACGAGTCATGAAGTGTCATACCATGAATTTTGGTATGAATTCATAGTATTATATGCACATTCCAGTAGAAAAAATCCATCATACGACTTAAACCACGAGTTGAGAAATCTTATTCCATGAGTCATAGGGTTGATTCATTGGATGTCCTGATGGATTCTAGGTCAGTTAATAAAGGCTCTGCAATTTCCCATGCTCTTTTTCCCGTCTTATGTCATTTTTGTCAAAATTTTTTAGTATAGGTACCCTATGAACCCTATTCTATTCATTATTCACCTATTCAAATCAAGCTAGGTTTTATATCAAAGTTTTTCTTTCAAATTTCAAGCAAATGCTAGAGTTATCTCTAAAATATCAAGTCAATAATTCTCTAAGGTATGTGGTATAAGGAGCAAGGATCTTTGTGGCCTATAGTTCTTTTATTAAAGGTTTTGAAATTATAGAATCATGTGTAGGGTTCTTAAGTTATTTTGTAATGAGATTTCCCCGATTATATGATTCATTGATTATATTGGTTCATATTTATGAACTCTACATAGATGTTGCTAAATTTCACAGTCCTCTTGAGTGTATAAGCATCAACATGAGAAGTGTAGTAGAAGTTGAAGGATGTCTTAATACATGAACTAAATGATATTCCAAAGTTTATTCATAAAACAAGAAGCGAGTACTGAAGTGTCATAATTTTTGTTGACTTTTTACATAATTTATAGCATCAATATGAAGCTGGTTTAAACTAAATATTTTATTCTAGTTAAGCCTAATTTATAATGTTGACGATCTTAACTTATAAGTACGAATGAATATGAAGAGTTAAAATGATTTAATAATGCTCATTTTTGCTTAATTGAGAAGTTTGATTGGTTGGTTTCATTCGAGAATGTCCACTATTCAAGAAGAGTTTGCATCGAGGGTTTGGGTCGAGGCCTGTACAACTAAAATTTGTGTTGCAAAAGGTAGGGTGATATTATTGCCCAATATGTGCCTTTTGATGAGATATAGTCAATCTACTAGGAGAAGTGAGGTTTATATTCTGGAAAGGTATGGAGTTCCCGCGACATGGGATAATAGGTGGACTTTATTACTAAGGCATGAGGTCTATCAGTTATAAAAATTCATGAGTGAAGTAAATGTACAATTCTAAAGTAAATAAAGTGAAACAAAGTTTTTTACAAAAGTCGATATTTCATTGTTAAAAATGACCTTGTTTTATGAGTTAATTGAGTTTATTTAGTACTCTTGAATTTGTGTTTTTAAATTGATACTGTCAAACCTGTATATTATTGCTTTACAGATATTGAGAATTGAAGTTGAAATTGTTATAACTTTTTCATGTATTGCATATACATGACTTATCTTATTATTTATATTTTGTTACTGCCTCTCATATATTAAATGCATTCTATGTAATGAATACATAATCTATGCTGCATGTTTTTCCCTATACAGACCTGGCTAGCTATCCAAACACTCAAAGTTGAAAGTTTCTTAGATGCTGAAGATTTTGTGAGTCTTCATTTATTCGAGGGACAAGCTATGGAATTTATTTATTCTCTTGTTTTGAGTAGAGACAGTACTTAAGTTTTATTTTTTTTATTTGTAGAATATCTAGTAATCATTCTCTAGCAGTCCACTTTTAGTGGATAGAGGCTTTCAAACATTAGTATAGAGTATTCTTGAGACTTGAGTTTTCTGTTATTTATTCAATTATTTCGATTTGATTCTTGAGAAGTGCCTACTATTTTATTATATTTGTTAATTTTTGAGATATTTCTTTCACTGAGTATGAGTGTTAGGGTTATATATAGCGAAGGGTTCATACAAGGATGCCTAGTGCTAAGGATGCAGTGTTGCACAACGCCTATGGAGTGACTTTGCAGGATTCAAGGTTATGGATATTCTCAACACTCTTAGTAATCTTATAGTCGTAGATTAATTACATTGATATTTTATACTTCCTTGGTAAGACGTGACGAGCAAACACAATTATTTATAAAAAAGTACGGTTGAGCTTGGCATTGATTTAGAGATCACCATGTCTTTGTCGTGCATGATAGGTCTATGACTTGTCGTAATAGTGAAAAAATAGTGTTGGTTGTTCTTCTAATTATTTGATATTGCATTTGTTTAACATTGTATTACATTGTTATCAGTTGATCGTGGTCCTATTTTCCTCTATGCATTAGTATAATTCACATCGAGTTTTGATGTGATTGGTAGTCCACCATCGGGTTTTAGTTGAATTGCTATTTGATTGATAATTCTTTGTGGTGGATTAGATATGAAGATCCTATGATACAATCTCATAGAGGGGCGTCCATCGAATAATATTGAATCTTTCGTGTATGGTAGATCTACTATGATAATGGGATGTGAAGTGACTTTCTTGCATTCCATTGAGAAAGATTTGTAAGGGAATTTGTAATTATTAATGTTAGTGTAAGATTACAACAAGAGTAAGGTTTCCTTCATCATGATTTAATAATGATTCGACCATCTTGAGGGGATTTCCATGCTTTAAAAAGTGGTTCGATGGTTTCCATTTTCATTTGGTGTTGTGGACTAAGGGTATTCCTAATATAAATCACAGTTCTCAGTAAATTATTGTGGATAGTAGATAGGCCTCCTTATTTTTTCTTGATCCTATTTAGAGTATGGGATGCAAATATTTAGGTTGTACATGTTTTTCCCTTTTTGATTATCTCTACTGGTAGGTATTCAGTTGTCACCTATGGCGAGTAAGATTGTGGAATTCATGTGGAGTTGTCATTTTAGTGAGTAGAAGAAATGCTTGGGAAACACAGGTTTCACTCTACAAAAAAATAATTTTTATTTTCTATTAAATTCAAAATTCTAATTGAAGTGAGAGATATAGTAGAAAGTCTTTCCTTAGTTTTTTCCTCACCGTGGGGAATATCTTATAAAGTTGTGGCATTTCAGTGCTTTTTGGTAACTTCTTAAGTTTAATGATTTATTTGTTTTAAATTTTTTATTTTACATTTTTAGGAGAGATAGAGTCATATTGGTTTAATATGTTAATTCTTCAGTAACTGTAGTTTGGTGATCAAGAGGAGTAATTGATAGTATTGTGGTTAACACTTTGGGTATTATTGGAGGAGTATAAGAGAAATTTCTTTACTTATGATTTGGGATTAAGAAATTCTTCGTTGGTTGATTAGTGGTAGTACCATCGACTAGGGAAAATATTTTTGTTGATGACGTAATGTTTGTTTATTCAGACATGGTGTCTTAATAGAAATGTGATGCAGGTATGTTGGGTCTTGAGTTGTAAAACATGGGAAATTCGATTGGTTTAGGCAAAGGAATGACTATTAACCATGGATCATCCTATTTTGACATGTCGCCTTATTGGGATTGATATTTAAAGATGTGAAAGACTAGTTATATATGTTTTGGAGTACTCCTACTTATAAATTGAGGTAAATGTTAGTCAGGGTATTTGAAGTGGTACGGTCACCTTGTGGGTGATGCAAACTTGATATATTTATTGGTATTACGATTTGTCCAAGTTGCATTTTTACTTAGAGTATTGGTTGTGCAAGTATTCCAGTATTGTCATTTATGATCTATGTTGAATAGTTATTTATTAACAAGTATTACATGTCATCGTTTTATCTGAATCCAATTTGTATGCATCTCATTATTAAAGTCAACATGAAGAGTTGGTACGAGTGGTTTATTGGTAATAGAATTGGTAATGAGTGAAAGATGGTTAGTTCTTCAAAAAGGGTTACAAGTGGTAAGGGTCACAATTATAGCACCAGAAAGAGTTATTCTATGTTTTATATGTGTCAGTACATATCATTCGCCGGTAGCTAATCCATCTTACAAAGTTAGTGTAATGATGACCAGACTAGTTGGGTTCCTCTTTGATGGGTATGGGTGTATATGATTAATATGTTAAAGGACAGCACTATTACGAGTGAGTCAATTGCTCTGTTTGTACCTTGTGGGTGAGTGATAGTTTATCTTCAGCTTCATAATTGGTTTTGGGTGATTTTGGTCTAACAATTCAGGTTAGGAATAGTAGATAAGTCTATTATAAAATTGTCTCGTAGTTTAGAAAATTCTATCTCTTATTGGGTTTGTAGAGTAACCTATGATATCCTAGTCATTTCAGAGGTGTGGTAATACACATGTCCTATTGTTATTGTGGTTCCCATTGGCTATCCTTGATGTGCAAATTCTAATTTTTTACTCAAAAGTTCAGACTCAGGGTATATCGTGGTAGTGCTATTTTGGAAAGCTAACTTGAGAAATAGAAACTGACTTTTTAAGTTATGCTTCAATCTTGGGGTACAGTCAATATTTCATTCTTTTCTTATATTCGAGGACTAACATGGTATTTAATGGTGGATGATGTAATGACCTTCTAGGTAATTTCTCTATTTTGACTCAAATCAGTTTACATTCTATGGTTGTTGAGTTATGTCATACTAAATGTGTTTATGTGATTGGTTTGAAATCCGAAAGAATATATTGGATATTTTTAAAATTTTATAATTTAAGGGCTTAATGATTTAAAATAGTTGACTTTAGTCAATATTTGGAGTTTGGAGTCTCAAATAAAAAATCCTTCAGTTATATTAGCTCTAGAATTTGGAATTTTTTCTAGGAGGACCTTGTATTTCAGGTTTGGCCCTTCATATTAAGTTTGAGTGATTTTACAAGATATTTTTGAAGTTCAAGAAGAATGATTGACTTGGGTCAACATTTGTTGTTAGAGTGCTTGGATTCAAAATCTAACTATTATGTTAGTTTTAGAATGTTGTTTTTTACCAAGGAAAAGGTTCCAGTATATTTTATGGGGGCTTTGAGGGCATTTATGTCCTATAAGTCAGAGTTTTATTTAGTTTGGTGTTTAACAGATATGGGGACAAGGAGACCTCAGATTCATTTGTTGATCATTCCATTGAGTTTGTAATTTAAATTTAGTACGGTAGAATTTATATTTTTTTTGTATGATATTTCAACCAAATTTCAAGATTTATTTCCAAGGATATTATCTAAGTGTAATTTCTGTGGTTTTTTGTTGCTGGTGCAATTCTATATTGTTCATCACGAAATCGTATGATCTGGGAATGTGATTGCCAATGAGGAAAACTTTTAGTGATAATGATATCATAGTAGGGCCATGATTGTGAAGAATCCTGAAATTTTCACCACCATGATCGCTTCAAGTATGTCGCAATCGACAGGAGAAATAGTGAGATGATCGAGTCAGGTATGTAATGAACTTTTCGATCATTTTTTGTTTAACATAATTTTATAATTTTGCCTTTCCAATAGTCGTACTATGTCAAACTAAGTCTATTTTGTGGTTGATTTAAGGCCGTACAAGATTTATTGGTTATTTTTAAAGATTCTTTATTTTAAGGCTTAAAATTTTAAAATAGTTGACTTCAGCTAATATATGGAGTTTGGAGCCTTAAATTAAAAATATGTCAATTCCATTAGCTCATGAATGTGGAATTTGATTTAGGAGGACCTTTTCTTTCAGTTTTAAAATCTTCTATTAATTTTAAGTAGTTTGGAGGGATAAGTTGGAAGTTTAAGGGTAATTTCTTACTGTAGTTAACATTTGAGGTTAGAGTACTCAAATACAAATTCAATGATTCTGTTGGTTTTAGGAGGTGATTTTTTTATCTAAGAATAGGTTTCATACAATTTTTGAGGGTTTTGTGGATATTTTGATCTTTTTTGTTAACATTTTGTGAAAATAAGTCCTTAACAAATATCAGATCAAAGAGTACTCGTATTCTTACTGTTATAATTTTGTTGAGTCCGTAATGTCGAATTCATTATGGTTACATATTTTGTTTTTTTCCACAGGATTTTGATCAAATCTTGAGTGTCCATTCAAATAATTTTTGTTAAGTGTGAATTGGAGCTAGTTGTTGTTTGGGTATATTCATAGACTATTCTTAGTGATCACATAAGCTTGGGCCGCAATCGTGAATATATGGGCTCATAGTTTTGATGTTTAATTTCAATGAATGACAATAATAAGCTATCCAAAACTGAGTGTGG
Source organism: Withania somnifera (assembly GCA_039654485.1). Taxonomy (NCBI): domain Eukaryota; kingdom Viridiplantae; phylum Streptophyta; class Magnoliopsida; order Solanales; family Solanaceae; genus Withania; species Withania somnifera. Next base: position 1,944 of record JBDJHY010167868.1, on the reverse strand, counting down.
TACTACGACAAAAATAGTAGATGCTAATCTTTAAAGAGTAGAAGCTAATACTATAATGGAAAGAGGATGATCATTAATGTGCACAAGTTACCATTAGTAATCCTCTCTTTGAGGGAATGAATCTTTAAAGATCACACCTAATACTCCATAGTAAAGAGGATGTATCATTAATTTATATGATTTACCATTTGTAATCTTCTCTTTGAAGGAATGAATCTTAAAGAGTAAAATCTAACACTATATTTGGAAGAGGATGATCATTGTTGTGCACAAGTTACCACTAGTAATCTTCTTTTTGAAGGAATGACTAATATATGTTGTTGCAAAGCTCAAAAGGCTGAATATTAAGAAGATTCATTAATATGACTCTCCCCTTTTCTTAGAAACAGACCACCAGCCTAACTCTTTTCAAGGATCAATACCCTTGGGTTGTAACAACTAGTTCACACATCTATATAAAGGACTAGTCTTCAAGAGGAATAAGCATTCTCTATAAGCCCTCAAAATATTTTTTTCTTTTCTTTACTTTTAATAAGCCTTGAATCACATAGTTTATTCTAATGTAGACAAAAAAAGGGAGGAGAGAAAAACTCATGCGAAGCACAGCTTCTAAGAATAGAGTTTACTGGGCTACTAACAGACTAAGTATTCATTGAGGTCTAACTAAGTTAAAATAAAATTTATAATATCTCGTGTTTTTTTGCTTAGATCTTAACAGACTAATCAACTTGTGTACGTTTACTGAGCTCCCAATGTAATGAACCTCATGGTCATTTATGATAAATGTATGAAATTTTGTATTCTAGAGCATTTCGGTAGTTTCTCCAAGTCATTTATGACTTGCTAGGACCAACAGTTTGGATTCCTGGCAACTCAATTGAGAAATATCTCAATTTCCCTGTTTTAGAGCCTAAAACTAAGTACTCGTTGACCAAAGTCAACTTTCCTTCAAAATGATCTCAAAATTAAATTCTGACATTCCCGTTTGCTCCAAAATACCAAACAAAGTCAATATTGACCTTAAGTTTGCATTTTGGAGTTTTCATTTGAATGATATGTGAAATTGTGGATTTTTGTTAAATTTAAAGCCTAAAGAGGAGCTTGAGTGGTAATTTGATGTTTAGAGTGTCAGATTGGAATTCTAATCCTTCCAGCAGCTCCGGAATGTTTATTTTAGGCTAGCTAAGGTGTTGGTATAACTTTTAGATTTGTTGTTGCATTTTTGAGGTGTTGGTAGAGAAATGCACTTTTTGCTACTTTTGGTTTGAGGGGTCATTTTGTGTAAATGATCTTGGATTTTAGTTTTGTCAATTTCGTTGAGTCCGAGGAGTTGTTTCCATGCTGTTTTCATATTTGAATTGTAAAAATTGGGCTCCATTTGATCCCTAATCCCTAGCATAAAATCTATAAAATTTGTAGAAGGAAATCTGCAACTGGTGCAGTGGTCTTTCAGCTCAATCGCGGTCCCTGATGTGCGATCGCGATGTACAATATTTCCTCTCTGCATGATCACATCCATTATCGCATGATAGTGATGCTTTCCAAGACTTTCTTCTTCTCCATCGCGGACCCTTCACCCGATCGCAATGAGTAATAATCTCCTTCAGCCGATGCACAATTCCTGCAGCCACCCTTTTTTATTTTATTTCAACCAAAAACTCAATTCTCTCAGTTCTAGGGAAAAAATAAATTCACAAAAAACCATTCAGGGTCAAAGGAAACCTCCTATCACCCCCTTTGATTTCTCCACAAAATTGGGTAAGTTCTTCTCTTCTTCTTCCTTAATTTTTTTAATTCAACCATTAATGGCACCAAAAGTTGAGGTTGACGAAGTAATCCCATAAACCATTGTTTTTCATATTAGTTTTTCTTAATTGAATATACATTGCTCCTAAGATCATTAATTCGTCATAACTCCAACATTATATTCATAAAGATGGAATC
>JBDJHY010167838.1:0-12411 GCA_039654485.1 Withania somnifera | reverse complement strand
ATATTAAGAATTAAGAAGAAGGGGAAGCTGGGAAAGAGAATTTTGACAGAAAAAATCACCTGTTACAAATTGGATTCTAGTCGTCTGAGGTACACTTGAAACAAAGGCAAAGATAAGTTCGCGATCAGACCTTAATCTCTTGAGTGACCAAAAATAAAGGCGACCGGACTCCTTTTAATTTAGGGAAAAGGGTCAAATTTACCCCTCTACTTTAAAAATGAGCCAAATTTATCCTTTATTAAAAATTCAGAATAACAATACCCTTACTGTTAATAAAGTTTGCATTTAAAACCTTAGTTGGATGGAAAAATTCATTTCTTAAATTAACCCGTTTGACAAAAATTTAACCCGCCCATACTCATTTCTAAACCTCCTACCCGCCCCATACCCTAATCCCTCATTTAGTAAAAGAATCCCAGCCGTTTCCCTTCCCATTTCTTCCTCTCCCTCTCTTCTTCCTCAAATCCCAGCCGCTTTTCCTCTTCTCCCCCCGCCGTCTTCCCCGTCTTTTTAGTCGTCTTCCCGTCGCTGCCTCTTCCTCTACTCCTGCGCCACTGCCTTCTCTGCTTCCTCAACCCTGCTTCCTTTTGTTGGTTAGTGTTCCAGGTAAAACAATAAATATTAATTTTTGCTTGTTATTTCTTCTTGTAAACAAATATTAATTTCTTCTTGTAAACAAATATTAACTTTTGCTTGTAAACAAAATTAATTTTTTTCTTTTTAACTGTTTTCGAATATGATTTTGGTGTAATCTATTCTTGATTTTGGTGTATCTGATATTGTTTAGTTGTAAATTTGACCCTTTTACCTAAATTAAAAGGAGTCCGGTCGCCTTTATTTTTGGTCACTCAAGAAATTAGGGTATGATCGCGAACTTGTCTTTGCCTTTGTTTCAAGTGTACCTCAGACGACTCGAATCCAATTTGTAACAGGTGATTTTTTCTGTCAAAGTTCTCTTTCCTAGCTTCCCCTTCTTCTTAATTCTTAATATTTAACTGTTGATTTTTAGGAATTCTCTTAATTATAATAGTCTTCTTAAACAATTTCCACAATTTCACATAACTTACGAACGGAACCTCGGAAACACAAACTCAAAGTCAATCTTTACTTTGTTTGGCCTTCCGGAGCTAACGGAACTGTCGGAATTTAATTCCGAGTGCGTCTTGAAGGAAAGTTGACTTTAGTCAACGAGTACTAAGTTTAAAGCTCTATAACAGGGAATTTGAGATATCTCTCGACTGAGTTGCCAGGGATTCAAACTGTCGGTCCCATCAAGTCATAAATAACATGGGGAAACTACTAAAATACTCTAAGATGCAAGATATTGCGTATTTATCATAAATGACCATAAGGGCCATTACATATACCTAGCAGCATTTGGGGACACAATAAGTGTCGTTCTAGTCAAGGAGGATAAGAGACTTCAAAAGCCAGTTTATTTCGTCAGCAGAGCTATACATGGGGCTAAAATAAGATAGTTACCTACCAAAAAGTTGGTATTAGCACTAATAACTGCTACTTGACGACTTCATCCCTACTTCCAAGCGCATCTCATATGTGTGTTGACTAATATACCTCTAAAGGCAGGTACTTTTAAAGACAGAAGCCTCGGGGCGACTGATGAACTGGAAAGTTGAGCTTGGTAAACAAGAAATTGATTTCCAACATCAAAAAACAATCAAAGATCAAGTTCTGGTAGATTTCCTGGTCAAAACGCATGAGCCCACCTAGGAGACAACAGAGTCTCCTATAAAGGAAGCATGGGTAAACTAAGAACCAAAAACACCAGATGACTGTTAATTTATGCATTTAGATGGATCCTCCAGTAGAGACAATAGTAGGGCTGGAATCCTACTCAAAATTTCTGAAGGGACTGAGATGACGTATGCTTTGCGCTTTACCTTTAACACGACAAATAATATGGAAGAATATGAAGCATTGATAGAAAGCTTGCGCCCAGGTCAATAAATGAAGATACAATCACTCTTCGTCTTTAGTGATTCCAAAATAGTGGTCAATCAGGTAAAATGCACTTATGAGACAAAAGATGGCCAGTTGAAAAAATTCCTGGAAGTAGTGAAGGGGTTTCTGGAAAAATTCTCCTACTTTTAGATAACCAAAATTCCCCGAGGAGAAAATATGAGAGTTGATGCACTCATTAAGCTGGCATCCTCCAAAGAAGGAAAGAAAAATCAAACAGTACTAATCAAAGAGGTCCACCACCCAAGTACACACGAAGTAAACATCTCGGCAGTAGACGAGGTGAATGATAGCAGGATGACCCAATAATAAGATACCTCACCTCGGGAGAAACCCTGTCTGATCCAACTGACGCGAGGAGACTTCAGTTTAAAGCACCAAGGTATATGTTGGAGAACGAGGTCATTTATAGAAGATCCTTTTTACAACCCCTATTGAGGTGTGTAGCGCCCATTCAAGCAAATTACATAATACAAGAAATCCATGAAGGCTCATGTGGTAGCCACTTAGTTGCAAGAGGATTGGAAAAATAAATCTTAAGGTGGGGCTATTATTGGCCTACTTTATTCTAGGAAACACATGACTTCGTCCAGAAGTGTCCGAAGTGCCAATTCCATGCGCCAATAGCTCAACGCCCTTAGATGGAGTTAATCGCAGTACAGAGTGCCTGACCCTTTTCCCAGTGGCGGATTGGCATCGTGGTACTATTTTCTAAAGCCCCAGGAAGGGTGAAATTTCTGGTGATAAACATAGACTACTTCACTAAATTGGTGGAGGCAGAAACCTTAGCCACAATTACGGGGAAAAAATCCTGAATTTTGTCTGGAAAAATATTATTTGCCAATTTGGGATACCAAAGAGGATCATCTCAGACAATGGGAAGCTATTTGCAGACAACCCATTCAAGTCGTGGTGTGATTAAATGCAAATCACCCAACAATTCACCTCAGTAGCACACCCTAAAGAAAACGACCATGTTGAGGTCACAAACAGGACACTGTTGCAAGGCCTAAAAATGAGGCTAGACAAAGCCAAGGAATATTGGATGGAAAACCTGTCTCATGTTCTATGGTAGTATAGAACGACCCTAAGAACACCTAATGGGAAAACCCCATTCAGCCTTACATATGAAACAAAAGTAGTGATCCCAGCCGAGATAGAGGTACCCAGCTGAGATAGGGGTACTCAGCATGAGGTCACTACACTATATTGAGCAAGGGAACAAAAAAAAGCTCAGGATGAATCTCGACCTCTTGGAGGAAATAAGAGAGTTGGCGGCTATTGTTGAGGCAAAGTACAAATAATCAATGGCCAAATATTACAACAAGGTAAAAAACACCGAATTCAGCCCACGCCAGTATGTTTTTAGACAAAATGAAGCAAGTTGAGCTGAGAAGATGGGGAAGCTTGAGGAGAACTGGGAAGGCCCTTATCAGGTAATTGAGACTTCTAAATTAGGTAGCTACAAATTGGCAAGATTAGATGATAGGGAGTACCAAACACCTGGCTTGATACGACCTACGATATGGTCCATGAATGCAAAATTAAAAGAAGGAGATGAAGAATGAAAATGTAAAGGATATATAGATTCAATTTGAAAACTTACCGTAAATGAATTCCAAAATCAAAAGACATGAAACAACCCATTCGATACACCCACAAATTGAATAACGGTCGATGGATTGAACAAAGATACTTTCAAGAAATTAAGGATGCATCCACCTTAATCACTCAACAACGTTTATGTGAATCTAAAGTAACGGTAACTAGGAATTTAGAATGCTTAACTAAACTATTACAATCTCAACTAAATTTCTATAATTTGAAAATTATTTCCTCAACCAAAATGAACTAGCTAAATAATTCAAATGATCCTCTATTTATAGAGGAACAAATCTTCTTATTATACTTGGGTTCAAAAGTGACCCAAATTTCCAAATAGGTCCTCCAAATTTGGGTCTTGCACATTAAGTCCCCAAAACCTTCCAAACCCTCCAAAATGGTCCTTCAATGTCTTCCCATGTATCCTTATGCTTCAATTATGCTTCAAGACGATTAAATTTATGGGAGGTCCTAATGCTTGACTCCTTGATGTGGGTCTTGAGGGAAAAGTGGTTTCTCAGGCATTATCATCCTCCCCTTCTTGGAAAGGATTTGTCCTCGAATCGAAAGCATCAAGCAAAACACAAGAAAAGACAACAAAGAACACTTCCTCATGGCATGAGGGTTAAGGTTAGTAACAAACAAGCCTACTAATATGCCATGGTTGCACATACATAACATATAACTAAGAATCAAAATAAAACACAAAATTTTATATGACCCACTTAACAAAGTCGACTTTGCTATTCAAGAATATTCAAGAAAGAAAGGGCACAAAAGACCCATTGTATTCTAGCCCACATATAGAGATATCATCAATGGTCTTATATGGCATGAAGTACAAGCACCCCTTTAAGCCAAAAAACACAAAAGAGTCCATATAGTTATGTGAATTTGCATTAACAAGGTCAACCCAACTACGCAATCCATACAACATATTGGTTATCCTCAAAGGTGGGATTCCTCCCATTCTATCACCGGGGTCAAACACAAAGGTATTCCCCATAGGAGTTGGTGTATACAACACAAATAGACACCAAGTACTAAATAGTAACACAAAAAAATGATTACACTATCGAGAACAAGTGTTATTACTAGTTATCCTAAAGAACATGCCAACTCCAAGATTTAAGTGAAGCTCGTCATGGATACCAAGCTTGTTATTAACATGAGAGCAATAGAGAACAACACCGAGGTCAAAGGAAATCACATCGTAGACCATGGAATCAACTTTCTTATAGACCCAATTTTCACTCATATTTACATATGAATCAATCCCACAAAGGTGAGCTCCTCACATGCAAATAGAGAATATAATATGGTGTTTCTTGAAATATGAAAAGTCAAATGAACACCCTTCCTATTTTTCACAAGTCCCTTACCCCTTAGTGTACTTCTATCTTTTTAAAAGAGGTTTCCTACTTTGGGAGGGACATCATCACACCATATTGGGTTATCATTCAAGCTTACACTACTAGGTAGTATATTAGGAGTGAATTCATAACCAAGTTCAAATAGGATATTATACTTGGGGAGAGTACTATCAATCATAGAAAGAGGTTTCAAACATGCTATTCCACTCTCAAAGAGACCAACAATATTTCTTGAAAAATCATTAAGCACATGTTTTCTACAAGCTATATGAGAAGTAAAACTTCCCATATTTGGCAAGCTCAAGGAATCATTCACAATCACATGATCAACAACACTAGTTTGTGGCATACAATTAGAATCAAATAGAACCACACTATCATCATCACCATAAAATAATATACTATCAAGGAGCGTACATATATCAACACTAGATGTACATGGGTTGGCCTCATTAGGAGTGTCATCCCGGTCATCAATATAATCAACTAGCATGGTACATCCTTAAAAAGATTAATATCACTTTATGGCAAGGGTCTCTTGAAGATGTACTATCAATCAAAGTGCAACTGGTAACACTAGGTGGACACTTATTGATCTTTCAAAAAGAATCAATTTGTTCATTGGAGGAGTCTCCTTTACCTTGTTGCATCATGGCCATCATGCATCTCTTTCCTTTTCTCTTAGCCATTCCATTCTTCTTTTCTTGCTTATTAATAGAATTCTCGATTCCACTTCCTTCTTCTTCAATCTTAGCTTTTTCTTTAAGTTCTTTCATGATGCGGTAGTCTTCACTCACTTGGAAGGGATTCAAAGGTACAAGTACTTTTTTTAGCCATTCATCACAAGTGTGTATTTTTTGGTCCGGCCATGATGCATGACTTCCCTATCAAATTTCCAAGGTCTTCCCAAGAGCACATGACAAGCCGACATCGGCACCACATCACATAAGATCTCATAATGGTATTTTCCAATGCTAAACTTCATCAAGGCTTGCCACAGGACCTTCATCTCATTGCTATCATTGAGCCATTATAGCTTGTAGGACCTTGGATGTTTGGTAGTAGGAAATTGTAAATGTTCTACCAAAGATTGACTCAACACATTGGTGCAACTACCACTATCAATAATTAAAGAACATACCTTATCCAAGATTCTACACCTTGCAATGGAATAAATTCTCTCTTTGATCAAGGTCTTCTCTAGCAAGTGCCCCTATAATTCTTCTCACCATGTAAGAAAGGTTAACATTAACCTATAGATCATCTTCATCTTTTGGAGTGGATTCCACTCTCCTCATGAGGCAAGAAAAGTTAACCCCTTCACCGATTGGATCATCATTATCATCATCATCCGATGCTTACCTCTCATTCTCACTGTTGACTTCCTCTTCTTCTCTATCTTCATCACACTCATCTTTATCCTCTATATGATACCCTCTATGAAATTCCATGATAGTTTTTTTGTTTGGAAACTCATTAGAAATGTGTCCCCTTCCTTGACATCAGGAGCATTGGGTGGTAGAAGGTCTAGGAAAATTAGGCTTTTCAACATTACTTTTCGTTGGTTTATCATACACCTTTGCAGGGTAGTCAACCTTGGAGGGGGTAGCTTGACGACTACCCTTGGATTCCTTGGTATATGACCTCTTCATCTTGTCATTCTTCTCCTATGGCTTGGTAGAAGCGCTTTTGGATTTGAAAGGTCTCACTTTTTCAAATCTTCTTGACTTTTTCAAATCTTCTTCCACTTTAAAAAAGCATCTCGAAAGGTCGCTTCTAAAGTTTCATAGTGTTTAAGATTCGTGGGCCTTAACCCCTCAAACAATGAACCTCATCACCGTACATTGGCCTTGTTCTTCAAGATTGGACTTCATTCTTAAATTTTAAAAATAATCATATCACTCTTTAACACTCTTGATTCCTTGCTGTAATATATAGATCCTTTTGAGAAGTTCTTGATAGTAGTTGGGTAGAAAGTACGTTAATTCCATCATTGTAAGAAACTCTTATCAATTAGGAATCATGAATACATTATGAATTTCTCTTTCCCTCTTATTGGATTCCCATCAAGTAGATGCGTAGCCCTCAAATTGTGTAAGAGCATACTTGGCTTTCAATGTATCCGAGATGTTATTAGTGAGAAAGACCCTCTCACTTTGTAGTTGCCACTTAATAAATTCCTTCGAATCACTACTTCTTTGAACTTTCAGAGTGTCATCTTGATGGTACTCAAGCCATGAAAAAAATCAATTAGGTTTCCCATCCTACCTCTTCTATCCTCCCAAATCCTATCTCCTCTATGTTCCCCTTGCCTATTCCCTCTAATGTCCCTATGAGGATCTCTTCTATGTCCATAGTCTTGGTTTTGACCAAAGCCTTATGTTATTCTCCTATCTTTAGGATCTCTATAGCCTTCTCTACCTCTTTGCCTCCATCCCTCATCAAGTTCAAATTCATGGTGTAATTCATCATACAAGGGGTTGTGATATTGGTAGTCTTGAAATGGGTTGTGTGGGTGATTATGTTATGGGGACATCATAGAACCATGTAAAGGAAGAACGGATACATTTCTTTGGAAAAATGGACCTGGATGGTAATCATGTATGGTTGGTGTTTCTTGTGGAGTAATGAATGGTTATGGATTTAGATGTGGAGTTCTGGTGCGTGGATGTCTTGGAGTGTTGTGTATGAATATGGGTTGTTGGTGGAAGCTTTGGCTTCGAGTTAAGATTGTTTGAGTCATTTGTTGAAATTGGCCCGGGGATATAGTTGTAGATTGCTCCACACTTCCCTTTCCCTTCTCTCGACTCACCTCCCATGGTGAATCCTCTTTGTCATTATCCTCCACCCTACTTATCCATTCCTCCAAACCTCCCATTCTTCCATTCATTTCAGTGAGTTTCTTCACAATCTCCGTTAAGGAGTTTGCAAGCGCATTAGATGTTTCACCTTCAAGATGTAAAATTGTACCTACAAACTCAACAAAATTATTGGTAATAAAAGGCTCACCCACTTGTGTATGTGTGCTTTCTCTTACCTCTAAGAGTTTGTCTAAAATTGCTTGTCAAGCCTTCTTGCTCTTATCGATCAAAGATCCTCTAACCTTTATGGTAGAGTGGATTCTTGTCGACTCATAATGGTCTTAAAATAGACTGCACTTGATCCAAGAATTAACAATGAAAGTATAAAGCAATAAAATCTCACAAAAATTGGTACGTAGAAATACAAACACAAGAACTAGTACAACACTTTGTAAAAAGAATACTAAGTGTAGAATAGTTTTAGAATTGAAATGATGTTTGAAGTTGAAACTCAAGACTAGAGATTGAATTGAATTGAATTGAGATGTTACAAATGTGTTTAGGACTCCATTATGAGTTGTTTATAAACCTCAATGACCACCGTTATAAAGGGCGATCCATCATAGAAGGTCGGTCACTGCCGTCTTGGACAGTGAGCAAAGCTTGGCAAAGTGTGACCACCATCTAAAAAGGTAGGACTGCCATCCTATGTCTTCCCTCCTTCGTTATTCATAGAAACTTGTAGAGGTAAAAATTCCTTGGTCGCCATCCAATGGCGTACCAGCGTGTCAAAGGGCGGTGGAATCCTGGCGGATGGCTTGTGACCACCGTCCTTGGCAGATTGCTTGGGACGTGAGTGGGTCATTTGAAATTCATCAATTTCCTTTTGTGCCCCTTGGTCCTTTGCTCAATCACGAAAATGCCATCTTCTAACAACTAATTCAACAACAAAATAGATCAAACACCTCCAAATTGAAGAACACCAACAACAATCTATGAAGATCTTTAAGAACACTTCAAAAATTCAAATCTCCCAAATCACCTCGGAATTGGATGAAACTTGATTTCGATGTCCCTAATGTCTTGTAGAATTCAATTGTGAACTCTCAAACAACAAATTCCAAAGTTGATGACAGAAATTCGTATCAAATGTACTTTATGCTCATCTTCTTCACTTGAATATTCATATGAACATGATGAACTTCAAATCTTCAACCATATCCAAATCAACTCAGAATTGCACCAAACATTAACCACGAGTTCCTCAACTTATGGCGAACATTTTCCACCACTTTTCAATCACAAATCGAACTTGAAACTGCTCTAATCGATCCAACCTTGTTTCAAGCATAAGAACACATAAGAATAATGGTCAAGCTTGAAACTTATTCAAATCTCCACCAAATCTTTCCAAATTAGATTACTACACTCCTTGAGATGTAAGAAACACGAATTTACACTTTTCAATCAACAACAACTACCAAATATCTCCAGATATGAGCTCAAAATTTTGGATCAAAGATGAACTACAACCAAAAAAACCAAATTTCAATACATACCTCAAATCAACTCTGAATTCGATGAAATTTGAGATACACGATCCTTGAAACCCAGCTAGAAGATTGAATCACTTTGTTTTTTCAAATCAATTCAAAATTTTAACAAATCTCATAATGGTAGAGAACCCAATTCAACTGGAATTTGACTCAAATTTGATATGCGTGATCCAAATTACTAGGAGAATGATTCCTAGTAATAAAAATCAACAAATAGCAAAAATTTGAGTGACTGCAATTTTGAATAATTTTCGAAAATTTCGGAATTGCTAAATTTTTTTGTAGTTTTTTATTTACAACCTAGTGTAATTTGATGGAACAAATTATACGCCTAGGATCTGATACCAAATAATACTACCTATGATACGGTCCATGAATGCAAAATTAGAAGAAGAAGATGAAGAACGAAAAGTAAAGGATATGTGGAATTCAATTAAAAAACTTACCATAAATGAATTCCAAAATCAAAAAATGCGAAATAACGCATTCGATACACCTACAAATGGAAGACCTGTCGATTGATTGAACAAAGATTCATTCAAGAAATTAAGGATGCACCAACCTTAATCACTCAACAACGGAATTTAGAATGCCTAACTAAGCTATTACAATCTCAACTAAATTGCTAAAATCTAAAAATTGTTTCCTTAACCAGAATAAACTAGCTAAACAATTCAAATGATCCTCTATTTATAGAGGTACAAGTCTTCTTATCACACTTAGGTCCAAAAGTGACCAAAAGTGTCAAATAGTCCTCCAACTTTGGGTCCTTGCACATTAAGTCCCCAAAGCCTTCCAGACCCTCCAAAATGGTCCTTCAATGTCTTCCCATGCATCCTTATGCTTTAAGATGATTGAATTTGTGGGAGGTCCCAATGGTTGACTCCTTAATGGGGTTCTTGAAGACAAGTTGGTTTCCTGGGCGTTGTCATGGCATGTAAGTAATCTACGAGTATTTTATAAATAATGTACGTAATTTCTTATATTCATTATTAAATTACATTTATCTCTTATGATTACCATTTCGTAGTCATCTCTTATAAATTTTCATCTCTTATTTGATGTTCTAAAAAGAGCATGGGAAAAACCCAGCCTAAGAACCACCATACAAAAATTTACAAGATTAATCGACCTCAGATATGAGAGCTCGGTTCGGCCAAGCACCATAAATTACGGATTAAATGAATCTCAGTCATGAGAGTTTGGTTTGTCCAAGTGCCTTAAAATTACAAAGATAAATGGACCTCAGATATAAGAGCTTGATTTTGACAAAGTGCCGCAAATTTACGAATTAAATCGACCTCAGTTATGAGAACTTGATTTGGCCAAGTGTCGCAATATTACAAAATAACAAACATGCGAGTTTGGTTTAGCCAAGTGTCGGAAATTACAAGTTAAATTGACCTCTGATCAGTTTGGCCAAGCAACACAAAATTATGAGATAAATTGACCTCATCCACGAGAGCTCGGTTCGGCCAAGCGCCGTAAAATTACAAGTTAAATACATAGTAATTACAAGTCAGTTACAAGGTATATACAAATTAAGGCAACCTCAGGTATGAGGAATCAATTCAGCCGGGGGCTGCTATGAATAAATATGAATAGGTAATTTGTAACAACCATAGACTAAAATCAAGGATTAGGTTCAAAAGCATAATATATCATCTTTATTGAAGATTTTATTCGGTAAACTACCACAGATACATTTCCACACGGGGAATAATTCCTATACATCAGAAGCTATAATTACGATGTACAATATTTATTATCCTAATTCCTACGACTTTGTCTTGTCCGAGTGGGTCTACCTCTCCCCGTCCCCAATTGTGCAGGAACAATATTTGAAGATGGGGTTGTTGAGGCAGTGATAGCCAAAGAGGGCCTTTTCTGGCTTGTACTAGCCTGCAAGTTGAATCGGAAATACTGAGGCCTTTTCTTCACCTCGTCATACATTGCCAGGATATTATCAAAGATGACTTAGTTTCTTTGGTAGTCTAGGGAGCCCAAATCGTAAAGGGAAGTGACACTTTCGAGCTCAGCAGTAACCTGATGAACTCGATCCTCCACCTTATCCAAGGTATTTAACCCACCCTTGATAAATGCTATCCTTTCGTATTTACGTACTTGATCTTAGAGGAGACTCACCTCAACTTCATGGTGGTCGAAGTCTAGCTTGTACTGAGTTTCTTTAGATTTCCAATAAGCAATGAACTTCTTAGTACTTTCCACGAGCTTACGGATATCCCCAAAAAGGCTTCAAACTTCTGAGATAACTCATCATTCTCCTCCTTGAGTTTTTTACTTTATTCACAAGAGGCCCACAACTTACTGACCAAGCCCTGGAACTCGACGTTCTCGAAAAGCCAAGTTTGGAAGTACTTAAAAAATTCATTTTTATTATAGAGATCTCTATTCCTCTCATGAAGGAGCCTTCGAAGGCTGAGGACTAAGGTACGAAGGATGGAATTTTCCCTCTCCACTTGTTCAAGTGTATAAGGGATAATTTGCTGAAAAGTAAGAGTGAAAGCGTTAAAAATAGCATGAAACTGAGGTGATGTAGGAAAGAGTTTCATTTCATTGATAAGGGCCGAGTCATCTTTGATGATTAAAAAAAGAAAAAATTAATAAAAAATTACAAGGTGTCAACTATCCCCAACCTAATTAGTGGTCGAGGTGAGCTCTATCTCGGCAGGGTTTTCATAAGTAGGGGCATCTCCAAGATCTTCTGTTGAAGGACTGGTGGGGGTCTCTTCAGTAACTGGAGTACGCTCACAAGGTACAATCCCAGTAGCCAAGAATCCCCAAATATCGGGGTCGGTGTCCTCGGTGCCCTCGGTGCATGCCCTCAACTCCTCAACTATTAGAGGAGCAGGGAGCTGAGCGATGAACTGGGTCAGTAGGAGCTCAAGCCTTTCCAGAATAGTTTTGATGAAATCCTCATCCACTCGAGCCTCTACACCGGCTTTATACCCAAACCACACGTCTTGGATAGAAAGATCTAGGTTCGCCTCAGCTGCCTCATCCAACACTACTATCTGGTATCGGTGACCAGAGACTCGCTCATGGACGAAATATACTTTGAAAAGCGTTGGCCATAGT
>JBDJHY010167827.1:0-12412 GCA_039654485.1 Withania somnifera | reverse complement strand
TCATTTCCACTGAATCTCGAATAAAGTTAATAATCTCAATATTAAAGGCTCTAAAATAGGAAAACAAACATAATGACCAAAGGAGTGACTCGAGAATCGAATCACCAATCTTGATACATCACAAATAACTTAAGGACATTATAGAAAACCTTTAGGATGTAAGAAAATTTAAATTCATGAAAATGAGTGTATGGATCATTACAAAATAACATAACAAGTCCACGAGTCTGCTGAATAGGATAAGAAACTACCTCGTAAATCTTGAAAGCTAAACCTTGAGCTTTACTAGTGGAAATGAGTTAGGATGTCATGGGACCTATACTTATACTAAAACTGTAGAAGAGTAAGTTTGATTGTAAAAGTAACGGTACTCAACAAATTCCTTGACTAACCCTAAAATAAAGCGATGACAAGAAAATGCCTACCGCCAACCATCCTCCTAAACTACAAACCTTCATAAAAAACCAAGAAGATATATCACAGAAAAACATATAACAAGAAGGTTAAAACTCCTATCTTTATTACCTTTCTAAGGAAAAGCATCTCTAAACAAGGTTCTAGCACCATGCCAAATGTGTCTGGAGAGACCGTTTCTGCTTTTGTGCTGAAGCACTTTATAAAATGTCTTTCCCCAAATAAAATGAAAATTGGATTCATGTAACAGGAGAAGGATTTCCCATTTCTTAGCCGGAAAGATATGTGGTCATGAAAGAGGGATTAAGTGGAACAGAATTGATAGGGTGGTAGAGTCGTGTAAACGCTTGTTTCTTCTATATTTTAGGCCTTAGCTCTATGGAAGAATATGTTACTGCTGAAATACGAAAAAATTAAAATCTAAGATCAAAACACTATGTATGGATGGTATGAACTTCTTGAGAATGCTCATTCTTTTGACTATTACATAATTTCACGAATTTAAAAAACAACAAATAATGTAAGTCGAGTAGTCAAATCATGGGGATGTCATCATCTCATCAAGAACCACATTTATCATATATATTTGTAACTAAGAAAATTAATACAATTATCTCAAGGAAATTCAATTTCAAAAAACATAGTATAATCAAGTAAAAGCACAAGCTAGCAACAACATCAAATATAAATCAAGTGAATAGAATAAATGAGTTAACCAAATTTACCAAATGAATGAAAGTTTAATGTGATGTGATTTTAGATAGAATGAGGCATATGTAACCTGTTGATGTACACTAGTTTCATATATTTATATATCACCTAGATGAGATATATGGGGAACTCACAAGATTAATGTATTTGAATTAGCGAGATATGTTATCCCATATCATATTAGATGCCCAAAACCATTAAGAAACTTTCATATGCAATTCATAGATATGAAACTTTCAAGTTAAGCAATAAAGCTTGCATATAGAAATCATAAGTGAAAATATCACCTAAAATCATATAAGGCCCATAAGGAAAAACCAAGTAAAATAATCAACTCAAGTCATCTCAATGAATAATTAAGTCCTCAAATCACGATAATCAAGTATATAAACCTTTCAACTCTTACATTTTTAAATTTTAACCCACCATGATTGAATCTAGTATTCGAGTGAGTATTCATAACTCACACACATGGATACCCTAATAATTCATTACTCCCATTTACACATAACTATCACATATGCAATTCATCACTTTGTAAAAGAATCATTAAACCTCAACTTGCCTTAATTCAATTGAAAACTATTCACACTTGAGCCTCGCTCTTCCTTAGATCTTTCAAGTGAGAAAAATATGACCAAAAATAAATTACCCTTAAGAAAACAAGACTAATAATACCTATGTTACCATATCTCAAATAGGGTACAGAAAGTCAATCAAAAAGTCAAACCCAAAACCTTGAGTCAAATTTGAAAAATTCTTTAAAAATCATGTTATCCCAATCTTTGAGGAATTCAAATATATAATTTCATAAAAATTAGAGTATGATGTTCAAACCTCAATTTATCAATATCAAGTTTAAGTCAAATCCCCAGATTGTTTTTTTTGGGAAATCTTGATTTTTTTGGGAAATCAAGGAAAGACAATATAAAAGTCATGATTTATTAGTTAAAAAGAAATAGATTTTGGGTTGAGAATCTTACCAATTGATTGATCCTTGAAAATCTCCATCAAAATTTCCCAAATTAGCTTAAGAATCTTTTCAATATATTTTTAGTAAAAATCAGGTTTCCAAAAATTGGGAAAAAAGGTTTCCAAATCTTATATAGTACCTTTAAAAAGTAAAAATTTACAAATTTACCCTTTAGTAAAACACCTAAAAGATCTCTAATTAGGCATCCGATGGGCCCATCTAAAAATCATGGAATCAAGCCACAGACTGTCAAAGATCTCGTAGTTTGCTCCAAAAAATAGTCATCTTAGGAATCCCTTCCACGAGTCATCATATAACTTATGGAATTAGTCTGTGGACCGTTGAATAACTCATGGTCAAGAGTTTAGAACAAAATAAATCAGGTCTTTGAACCATGACTGGTTCCATGGATCACTGGTAGCTTACCAGTTAATATTTTTCACTTTCTCTAAAAAGACCTTTTGAATTTATTTAGAATCTTGTGAACAAAAATCATATATGCACATATATTATTTTTTATATTCCAGACTCAATGAAACCTTCAAAATATGAATTTTAGGTCTTCTTGACCTAGTATCTATTAAGCTCAACAAAAATCTTTAATCTCAACACTCATCCCATTTAATCATATAAGCTCCCAACAAAGACTCCAAAATTTAAATCAAAGGGCTTTCTAGATCACAAATTACTCTCCAGAGCTAATTTGTAAAAGAAGTAAAAATTAATTGTGAAGGTCATTACATCTTCCTTTACTATAAACCATGTTCGTCTTTAAACATAAGGAAAGAGAGATCACCTAAAGCATAAAAAAGCTGGAGAAATGTACAATGCATTTCAGACTCGATCTCCAAAGTAGCCTCCTCAATTCAATGATGTTGACACTAAAACTTCACAAAAGTTGTCTCTTTGGTTCTCAATTTCTAAACCTTCATATCTAAAATGGCTATAAGTTCTCCCTCAAATGTCAAATTTGAATCTAAACTCACAAAATCTAAAGAGATTACATATGAATCATCATGGACATAGTTTCAAAATATAGATATATGAAAACTAGATGCACAACTGACAAACTAGGTGGAAAGGCCAATCATAAGTTACCTCATAAATGTAATGCAAGATCTTAAAAGATCAATAAATCTAGGGCTAAGCTTGCCCTTCTATTCGAACCTCATCAAACCCTTTATGTGTGACACATTAATAAAAGTCGATCTTCCTCCATGAAGTCTAAATCACAAACTCTCCTGTCAATATAACTTTTTTTCCTACTATGGGATGTCAACAACTTACTCTAAATCTTGTTAAATGTCTCTATGATATCCCGCAACAAATCTGTGTCCAAGGAACTAACCTCAAAAACATAAAACCAACCAATTAGAAATCTACACCTCATACCATCAAAACCTCAAACTGTGCCATCTAAATATTGGAGTAATAACTGTTGTTATAGGAAAACTATGTCATTTTCAAAACCTGGTGCCAATAATTACAAAAATTAGTCACACATTCTTTAAGTGTGACCTCTAATATCTGAATATTCCTCTCAGACTGACCATCAGTCTGAGGGCGAAACACAATATTCATATATAATTGAGTGCCCAAACCATGTTGCCTCACTCTCTAAAAATGAGATGTGAGCTAAGTACCTCGATCACAAATGATAGATAAAGGATTTCCATTCAATCAAACCACCTCATTGGGACACAACTCATCCAACTTCTCAGTACTATAAGACATATTAACCAAAATGAAATAAGTGAATATAATCAGTCTATCAAATATCAGATATGTAGAATAAAAGTTGCCAAAGGTAATGGGAAGTTCAACCATGAAATCCATGGAAATGTTCTCTTATTTCAACTTAGGAATATGAATTATATAAGAAAAACCCAATGAGTCACTGATGCTCACACTTAATCTAATGACAGTTCAAATATTTAACCACGAAATCCACTATGTATTTCTTCATTCCATACCACTAATAGTATTTTTAGATTTATAATGTATTTTGGTTTCCCTTAGATAAATAGAATACCTTGAGCAATGAGATTTTTGTATGATTAACTTGAACATGTCACCCACTCTCGGACACATACTCAATCTTTGATCCTCAAGAAACCTTCTAGATTAAGAACCACTTACTTCACTGATCCCTCAATACTTTATCATAATATCCTCAAACTGACTCTTTTTGATTCTCTCCAACAAGGAAGATCGAGCTTCTACATAAGTAAGAACTCAAACATAATCTGAAATCTACAACCTCAAAAAGTTATTAGATAAACTCTAAACATCCCTAGATAATTGTAGCTCATCCACTGAAGTTAAAACAAGACTCTCCATACTAGTTTCTTTCTACTCAGAGCATCGCATTAGCTTTACAAAGATGATATAAAATAGTCATGTGATTGTAATACTCGAGGAATTTGTACATGTGTTCCTAGATTTATATAGACTTTTAGAGATCTAAAAGTGAGTTTAGGGATCATTATAACATCTATAAATGATTGAGGATGCATAAGGATTATTTGACATATGTTCGGACCGCATATAGATCCTATATGCCATGGAGTTAAGTCTCTGTGCTGATTCTCGCATCGCAATTTTTTTGCCTTTAGTAATGAAGGTAATTTTGTATTTTTCCTAAGTTTAGAGTCCTAAACTATGTAGTTTAATCATAGGAAAATTTTAGATATAACGTTAGCTGTCAGATATCTCATTTTCTCATTCTATAATCCAACACTAAGGAGAACTTCTCTCTCAAGGACTAGACCAAGATTTCTTCTTCAAGATCTTAAATTCAAGCTTTCAACCTAGGTTCCTCAACTAAAGCTCCATAAAAATGTATGTGTTCCTCAACTAAAGCTCCATAAAAATGTATGTGGTTGTCTAATGAGGATCTTCTTTCATCGCCGTACCCAGAAGTTAAGGTTTTTGGTCAAATATTCTTATTTTATGATCTAAGATTTTACCCAATTATGCATAATGATTTTCTATTTTTGTTTCACATGATCTTATGTATATTTATGCATCAGTTTGTGAAATATTACTCATGTTTTCATGTTTTGAACTCTATATTAAGTCTGATTATAATATTTAAGTATAATGTTCATGACTTGATTAATTTTACAGGTCTATAATCATATAATCAGGATATTATAAGTTTTAGGCTATTTATAGCATCTTCTAGTATAATACTATTGATCACAATTCTAGATTTTTGCATGACTAGCTCCCGCAGTTTATGAACTTAGTATTCGAAGTTATATTTTTGTACTAGTCTATACTTTACAGTAAAGAAGTGAGTTGTCAATTATTAGTAGTATATATATAATTTTTGGGACATTGATTAAATATCGAGTGGATATGGGTCACCCACTCCCTAGTAGAGGTCATACTCATGTCCCATAAGTACGTGCCACCATAGGATGGGTTTACTCACCTCTACTAGAGGTTATACCCCTAGACCATTGAACCCATCCTACGTGCCACCATAGGATGGGTTCACTCACCTCTACTAGAGGTTATACCCCTAGCCCATTGAAGCTTCAGATACAATTATATGGATAAATAGATAGTTTAGTTCTAACCTTAGCAAGAAAGTGGAAAAAAAGAGAGTTGAAAATCAATTTAAATCTACAAAAAATGTTTATCTATAGATAATAAAAGAAAACTAAGTATAAAGAAAAAATATTATTTTTCTAATTATATCAGTTGCAACTTTCGTATTCAAGTAAAAATAAGATCCAATAAATAACAAATATAAAAAAGACATTAAAATTATTTCTCAAAATTTTATAAATACAAATAAACAAAATCATGCTAACTTCAACCAAGATCAGTTTTGTACTTTTTATTTTCGATTAGCTTTAAAATTATCATATTCTTAATTTCATTAATGTTTCTTACATGTTTTTTCTTTGTCATGTATATTTATAGACTTTATTATGTAGTAATATTGTTTTTTTACAAATTTATAATTTAATGGTAACAAAATTTATTATTTAAAATCTTGCTTCTATTTAAAGTTCTTAGTGTCTTACACATTAGTTAACTCCTACCACAATAAATTATTTGCTGGGAGAATATCTTGGTTGAAACTCTCCATGTATATGTATGTATTATAGTTTGTATAATTATAAAGTATTATAGTTTGTATAATTATAAAGTAAGGCACCCACTGCAACAAGGTGAATGTTTAGTCTAGGGGCTAAGTGTCAAGTTTCCCTCCCTAGCGTCTTTTACTTTGAGTCTGCATTTAGACGTTATTGATGTATAATTTAAGCCTAGAAAATTCCTTTATAAAAACATTGTGGATGAGTAAATTTAAACTGTTGAACCCTCGACCTCTCCTATCTAAATGTTTTAGACAAACCAACAAGACACATTCATTCTTAGTGTCAAAAGTGATGCAGAATATATTTATACCTTGTTTAATTCAAACTTCTAAAATGAATTTATTTGGAAAATTAAAATTTTTAGAAGTCATTTAAAATAAAACACTTGTGATGATAATCAATTTGCGTTTGATCAATAAATTTAAAAATTTACTTTTAAGAAAAAAAAATGAGTGTTTTACAAAGCTCTTTAGAAGTGTTTATAAGTATTCTTTTTTAAAAAAACTATACTTAAAAGAAAAAAAATTGTAAACCAATTTTTGCTACTCCTAGAAGTAGTTATTTTTTCTCAAAACTTGATCACACCACCATCTTAAGAAATAAGCTTTTCAGATGCCAAATAGAATATAAGTCTTCTCCTAAGTAAACATAAAATGACGTTGTTGTTCATGTGGCACCCCAACATCAAAATTCTGAATTTTCCTATGATTATTTGTATATTATAATAACAAAATTATTAATTTTAACAAATTAAATTTTCTCAAAAAATTATGGATAATTATAATTAATTTCGATAAATGATGATTTCTCACGACCCAAAAAATCGACTTATGATGACGTCTACACCTCATCTATAGACAAGTCTAATCCCGGACCGGAGTGAGTAGCAGTAGGTCAGTAACAAGAACCAAAGAAAACTAAAAGAAGGAGATGAAGAGAAGAAATACCAAAACAAAATACACGGAAGAAGACATAATGAGAAAACTCCAAAAGTGTGGTGTCATGGTTGTAGAGCATCTATATACATGAAGAATAGAATACAACCCTCAAGGGGAAACACTACAACATATGGATATCCAAGACCCTATTAGGATAACTCCAGCATAGAAAGGAAAACTGGTCAACAAGGACGTCATCCACTCACTGAATCTCCTGGAATCGCACCAGCTAATGCCTTTGTCACGTCCGTCTAAATAACTCATGTCAGAACCTAAATCAGGAAAAGATGTAGAAGTGTAGCATGAGTACCAAAACCACAAATAACCAGTAGGCATCATAGGATGATCGAGCATCAACAAGTATAAATAAGGCAACAACAAATCAAAGCAAGTAGGGTGACGACACGTAATAAATAACCCTAATAGAAGTATAGTAATAGCTAATAAATACAAGGAAATCGTAAATAGTCATCAATGTGTACAGTTTGGCTAATGTCATAAGTGAATTGTACGCACATATAACACATACGTGTAACCCCAAAGTAACTGATATAAGTAGGGCTTTGCAGAGTAGGTCTAACATAGGTAATGTAGCTATTGAGGTAATAGTAATACGGTAAGGAAAGTAAACAACCACTCTGAGCTCCCACTCTGGGATGATCTTGAATCAAGAGGGGTGTAAAGGAAGTGGAAATACTCATCAACGTGCACCCTCTTTTGTATAATCCTGGGTCAAGAGGGTTATGGAAGCATAGACAATTACCAGTATATTCCCTCTCTTAGATGATCCCATAACAAGAGGAACCAGTAGAGGTCTCAAACCATATGAAATGTATAGAAGTACCAAAATGCTCCCTCTCTACAATAGTCCCGAACCTAGAAGGACCCACGGAGGACACAAACACCATACCCCAAAACCAAGCATCGATATGCTCCCTCTTTGGGATATTCCTTAATTGAGAAGGATCCACAAAGGACTCGAAAATACACCACTACACCCCCATATACCCCTTCCTTGGGAAATACAGCATGCTATAAGCACACTAACCCAAATTGTCAGGGTTCGTTGGGGGACTCGAACAGTATACAAATCTCATAACTCGCCCATTAGTGGTATGGATATCAATCTAAGGTATGAAGTTCGAGCTCATCCCATACATCGTATCTTGGAGAAAACCTAAGCACAGCTATGTAGGCACACCTATATCTTAGAAG
Organism: Withania somnifera; assembly: GCA_039654485.1. NCBI lineage: Eukaryota > Viridiplantae > Streptophyta > Magnoliopsida > Solanales > Solanaceae > Withania > Withania somnifera. The sequence continues at coordinate 4,046 of JBDJHY010167827.1, read as the reverse complement.
GATTCAATTGTCGTCACACAGAAAATATCCCAAAACCATAAAACTCGCAAAGAAATCTCTCTAATGGTGCGGTAAAATTTCACTGTACCGCTCATAAGCAAGGACACAGATGGCATAAGTACATGGAATGAGTTTCCCATCAATACACTATCGGAACCATAGGATGGATGCCAAGCCTTGGGCATAAAGTATAACCTCTCCTACTCTTCCATGATCTTGAGCCCTGTGTAACCATACTAGAGGCTTCACAAATACTAAATGGCCCAAGTACACATGTGTACAGGAAGAACTATAGAGTCGTTATAGCTCAGGCATCCCTAGGCTCGCACTGGATTAGGGAAAGAACATCACCACTCAAGGATGCTATCTACTTAATGTAGCCGCTTCCGTCTTGGTACGACGCTGCCCCAAGAGGGAACTCCTATCAGCATAGCTATAATCGGCTAAGTATGAGGTCACCACATAAGACAAAGGAGTATCTAGCATAGCTGTGTCCCACTAATTGTGGACTAGGGACCGCCTAAGCCCCGATCACATACATAATGTCTCAAGAAAAACACAGAATAATCAGTCTGCCTAAATTGACTCTAAATCCATCAACCTACACCAGGGATAGTGGCTAAGCTCTGATTACTATTTAATCCCCTCCCCAACCACACTACGGTCTAGAGTTTGTGTATAGTGATACGAATCTAAGTTGTTACTGCTCCCCAACATCAATACGGTCCAGAGTCAGCGTGGGAAATGGGGGCAGGACAGTATATCCCCAGGGTAGGTAGTTAAGGTACACGCTAGCTACTTAGGCCTTAAGCTAGAAAATAAATATATCGGGGCCCGAACAGTCATCCCAGCACCCAGTTGGCATTTTACCGTACACATACTATACCAATGGCCAATCTAAAGAAACTAGACCATAACCTACCTAGATTCCTACAATATCCTTGAGAAGTATGCCATAAATGTCCAAAATCACATACAAAGCTCAGAATTATGCAAGGCAGGCAAAAATGTAACCCAAGTGTCAATACAAGTGAAATAAGACTTATATTTCTATATAAATAGCGGGGTTAAAATCCTAACTAAAATTGGGTCCGTAAACCCTAACAGTTCAAAAAAAATTAGATATTTATACCAACACGTAGAGCACCACTTGTACATCATATGGTACAAAATAGAGATAAATTTATAGGTAGAATCAAAAGATATAATCCGGGAAAGTTTATAAAATAAAACAACAAAGAATTACCTTGTAGAAATGATCATAGTACCACTATCACACATTTCTACGGAGTAGAATTTAGCTAAATCTCTTAAAAATCTTCAATTTGGCTCAGGAAACAGAAACTCTCAATTTTTTTTCTAAGAAATAAACCAGAGAAGATATATATAGGCCTGCTAGGCCTTCTGGCGATCACGAAAGGGACTCACGCGGTCGTGACCATAACTGCCTCAGCCCTTTGCGATCGTGGCCCAGCGCCACATGATTATGAGCTTTGGCCCCCAATCAGCCCTAATTTTAAAAAAATTAAAGTTCGAGATGGAAAGGGATTCTAACTATAACACTCCATATATAAAATCTTTATGTAAATGATATTCCGAACTCAAAGAAATAGATGAAAAGGATATTTGAGATCATATAAACTGAGTAAGTCCCAAAAAGGTCATAATTTCAAGGAAATTACACCACAATAACTGCCAAGGATCCAACCTATCGATCCTATCAAGTCACAAATGACTTGCGGCAGTTATCAAATGCTCTAAATACAAAAAAGTTGTGAAAATGAAAATGATTTTGATGGTCATTACAACATCCCCATAACAGGAACTTTCATCCACGAAAGTTAAAGAAGAGGAGGAATACCAGAAAAATCTAAAAAGTACGGGACCTGGGCTCGCATAACCCTTTCTGTCTGGGCAGTGAGTCCAATGAACTCTCACAACTGTTATATCCTTGGACCTCACCATCTCACATCTCCACCAAGAATGGCCTTTGGTTCCTCCACATAATCCAAATGGTCGTCTAACTGAACTGAATTAAATGGAGTACCTAAGAAGGATCTGGTATATAACGCCGAGCATAGACACATAAAACATTGGATAGATGGTGCTAACCTGGAGGTAGGGCCAACCGTTAAGCAGCTTTGCTGACCCACTCGATGATCTCATATGACCCAATAAACTGAGGGCTAATCTTGCCTTTATAACTAAATCTCATAACACTCTTTATGGGACACACCCGCTAAGAATACCATGTCCCCGACATTGAACTCCATGGTCAAAGTCTATAGTCTGTATAACTCTTCTGACAACTCTGTGCTATCCTAAATCTATATTAAATAACCCAAAGCCTCACTATGGCATCTCGAATTAAGTCGATAATCTGACGTAAATCTCAATGCTACTATACCAATTGATCGGCGATATACAATACCTACCGTACAAATCCTCAAAAGGTGCTATATGGATACAGGAGTTGTAGCTATTATAATAAGAGAATTTTCTAAGGCCAAGTGTTGATCTCAGCTAGTCCAAAATCAAAGACTTAAGCCCGCAACATATCCTAGAGTACCTGGATAGTCTGCTCGGACTGACTGTCTGTCTATAGGGTGGAAAGTTATACTTAGAGATACATTGGTACCCATCTCGAGCTGCACTATCCTCCAGAATCATGACGTAAACTGCGTACCTTGGTCTAATATAATAGAAACTAGCGCCCCATGCATATGGAGGACCTCTCTAATATACAAAGTCATAAGTCTCTCGGCACTCCATGAAGATTAAGTTAGTAAAACGTGAGCAAATTTGGTCAATTAATCCATGATCACCCATATACAGTCATGACCTATGAAAGTATGATGGAGTCCTGAAATGAAGTCCATAGTGATCCTTTCCCACTTCCACTTTGGGATAGGGAGTCTCTACAACACAACCCTTAGTCTACGATGATCAAAATTCACATGCTTGCAGTTTAAGCATCGAGAAAAAAACTTGGTAATATCTGATCTCAAACGATGTCAACAATAGTTTTGTCTCAAATCTCTACACATCTTCGTGATACCCAGATGTATGGAGTATCTGGTACAGTGGACCTCATGAAGAATTGTCTAAAACAAGTCATCTACCCTGGAAACACAAATATGACTTTCCATCCATAATACCCTGTTAGAATATAGGGATGCACCGCTATAATAACCCTTTAGAACAAACTCTCAAATAAGAATCAATGATCTATCCTCTTACTGTCACAATTGAATCCAATCGAACAAAGTAGTTCTAGTCTCAACATACGAAAGGACTCTACTCGGGTTTGATATATCCAATCGGACCAAATGATTAGCCAATGACTAAATGTCTAAGGCTAACAAATTCTCTAAAGTGAAGATAAAATACAAAATGCCCGTACTAATAACCTTCTGGCTTAGAGCATCTGAAACTACATTTGCTCTACCGAGATAATACAAGATGTTGATGTCATAATCCTTTAGGAGCTCGACCCCTCTCCTCTGTCAGAATATACTAAAGACGGTGGCGATTGGTGAAAATCTCACAATAAACTCCATAGAGGTAATGCATCAAAATCTTGAGTGGGAAAACCCTTACTGCTAACTCCAAATCATGGATAGGGTAGTTGCACTTATGAACCTTGAATTATCAGGAGGCATATGCAATGACCTTACCCTGTTACATAAAAACACACCCTAACCCAAAACAAAAGGCATCACAATAAATAGTATATGGATGACCCTCATCTGGAAGCGTCAATATTGGTATGGAAATAAGCAACTCCTTGAGCTTCAAAAACCTGAACTCATAATCCCTCAGACTATCGAAAGGGGGCATCCTTCTGGGTCAATATGGCCATAGGAGCTGCTATGGATGAAAAGCTGACATGGACGCCTAGCCCAACTCGGTCGGTCGGTTGGCCCACAGCTACTTTTTCCCAGTCCACGCCCAATCAGAGTAGTCAGTGTGCCTGCTCCGTCCTTCTTTGACGAAATGGATGTTGGAGGAGAGGTTGGGAAGGAGGGACTTCGCGAAAGATGGTC
>JBDJHY010167817.1:0-22140 GCA_039654485.1 Withania somnifera | reverse complement strand
TTTAGAAGTGCACCCACACCTAATCTCCCAACTTGAAGATCACCCTTTTTCTCCCTGTGTTGGCTTTCTTAGCGATTTCTTGGTTCTTCTTCTCTAGTTGGAGCTCACCTTCCCATGCAACTTCTTCAAGATTAGTCTCTCTTTTCACCATCTAGACTCATAAAAACATCTTGAGACAAAGGGGATAGATCTAATGTAGAGAGTTGGTTAATACCATAATCAACTTTAAATGGGTCATGCCAATAGTACTATATTACACTATTAAAAGAAAAGTCAACTAATGACACGTGTTCTTACCATGAGGACATTTTTCCTCTTACCATGTCCCTAGGTTCTTGTTAGAAATAGGATGTCATGAAAGTACACTACTATATAAGTCCCTATTAAAGGCTTCATCAAATGGTTCATTAGCCTCATAAGGTACTAGGAGAATTGGTGAGGCTGAAGACATAACCATCCATTCAAAATACCAAATTTGATCTTGAATGAGGTTTTTCATTAATCATAGGGGTTCATTCAAAGTTGATAATACCTTATTCTAAGATCAATCATAGAAAATATACAAAAAAAATTCAACTCATCTAACATATCATCTAATCTAGGGATATGGTAGCAATACTTTATTGTAATTTGTTCACTGCTTGGATTCAACATACATCCTTCATGAGACATTCTTATTTGGTATCAATAGAACTGGACCACATAGGGGCTCATACATTCTCTCACATAGCCCTTCTTGAGAAGGTCCTCAACTTTTCTTTAAAGTTCTTTGGTTTATTTTGTGTTACTTCTATATGCAAATTTATTGAGTAATCAGGAACTGACACAAAGTCTTGTTGATGCTCAATTCAACAAAGCGGTCAATTCACTTAGGAGATTTTTAGGGAAAACATTGTCATAGTCCTACAAAATAAGGGAGATAGAATGAGGGAAAAAATAATTAGGAGGGTTATATGAAAAACATGATCCCTATATACGATAGGACCAATAGATATTGAGCCTAAATCTCCTCCTTCACTTCCTTATAAATCTTTAAGAGAAACACCTTGTCCTTCTCTTACAACATTCTCCTCTCTTATCTTCATCCTCGACCTGAATTACTTTGGAACCTTCTTTTAAATTTTCCCTTTCTCCTTCAAGAATTTCATTTTTTGATATACTTTATGGACTTGGGAAGGTGACATGGGTTTAAGAATAATATTTCGATCATCCAACTTTAAACTTGATCAACACTTGCCTATTGACTTTTAAATCTTCATATTCATTCAACAATTGGAGCTTATGGTATGACATGTTTAAGTATGTTTAGATTAAAAAAGTTCACCATGGTAGTACTAGAAACATTGGAACAACTTTTATTATCAATGTTAAAGCACAAACATTGTCCTTTCCTTTATTATGCACTTTGAATGGAAGATGTTCTCTCTTTGACTTGGATCATCCATGGACTTACTAACCATTACCCTCATCTCATAATTTGGCATTGTAATCTCTTTTTCTTACCTTTCTCATTATTCCACTTGGAATGGCGACTTACCCTTTAAGGTCTTCTTGATCGTCATTTTCTTCTTCAACCTCAGGATCGGCTTCATCTTGGGAGTTGTCATCACTATCCTATGGCTCCTTATATTTTGGTTCCCCTTCCCTAAGGATAATCGTTCTTAGATTGGTATAATTACTCATCTTGTGTCCATAACCCTAGCATCTAAAACATTGAAGACCCTTAGAATTATCCTATTCAACCTTGATACCTTCTTCCTTTGGTGTCTTCTTTGGAGTGTTTTTCTCAAATGTTTTCTTCTCAAATGAATTCTTGGAATATCTTTTCTTATTCCAAGTTGGAGATGCTTGGACTCCTAATTTTCCCTTACTCCAAGAACTCAAAGATGAACAACCCTTTGAATGGAATGACTTCTTTATTTTAAGGTTATTTTCAATATCGATATCACCCAACACATTGCTCCCACATTGGTAAATTAAACTAGGAGCATCTTGGAAGCTATTTCATGATTCAACCCCCCTTTGAATTGAGATATTGCAATATGAGGTCCCTCTTGAATTCTATTCCTTGATATCAATGTTTGGAACTCATCATAGTACTCCATCACGCTTTTACTTTTTTATTTCAAGTTATAAAGTTCAGTGAGTTTCTCTTGCCGATATCTCTACACTATATTATTTCTCCTTATACTATCCTTCAACTCTTCCTAAGTGTGAATGATAGGATAACCCTTTGCAACTTAATTTCTACTTGATAACCCCAACATGTCGAAGAAAATCCTTCAGTGATCACATAAGTGACTTTCTTTTTTTTTTTTTTGTTAAATAATTGGTTTTAAATATCCTTTTACATTGAACTACCCAATTCAAGTATGCATTGAGTTTACTATCTCATTTGAAAGAAAGAAGTATGACTTTAATTGTACTGATACTTTTGTATTAAGCATGATCACTATATTGGTGCCCTTGATTCTAATCCTTCTCTTTCTCACTGTAATACCCTTGTCCTCTTCCTCTATTAGGACCAAATCTTATACCTCTACCTCTGTATGCTCCTTGACCTCTCCCTAGAGGTGGGTGATCTTGAGCCCCATATTCATCATTCCCTTCATGGGATCTTGATGCACCTCTTATTTTCCTTCCTTCTCAACTTCTTTTCTTTAGGGTGGTAGAGCTTGGTCATTTGGATAATAGAGATTACATATAGCATTTAGTAGAGCTTTGTATGTATTGGGTGGCTACCTAAGAGAATGTTATTAAGATGAGAGGGCGATACATTTGGTGGAGTGTTCGGGTGATATGGGTGAAGTTTTGGTATGGAAATTGCTATTATAATGGCATGTTGATTTGTTTGAGGGGTAGAAGATGAGGAAATACTATGCCTTTCGATTACTGTCATCCTTCAATCCATAGTGAACATCCTATATTATCCACGGCCTTCAGCCTCTAAGATATACTTAAGACCATTTCCATCAAGGTATATTGATTGTTTTATTTAGTAGCTTTTGATCCATCTCCCATTGACATTGTACCTGTTTATGAAAAACAACAAAACAAGAAAACACGTTAGGTTAGTAAAATGACCTTATAATTACTAGGGTTTTTATATTTGTAATTTCCATGAAAATTTGGTGTCGCTCGTTGTTGATGAATGTGTATACTTCGATGATCCGTCTTATTTCTACTCTTGATCAAATAGTATTCTTTTCAACACAATTCAACATACAAACACGAATAATGGGACTAGAAATAAGAATTGACTATGAAACTAAAGAGAAAAGCACACAAGAAACGAACTATAAGGAAATGAACTCAAGAATTAGTAGCCACAGGTGTTGAATCAATCCCTTAGACATTTTTTAATTTATGAAGCAAAGAAAGCAAACTAGGAATTCTAGAGATGAGTGAAAAAGAAAAAAACCAAAACATTTTTTTGTAAAGTGAATGATGGGGGTGGATGAGCTACCATGTGGCTGTCCTTCTAAAACAGTAGACTTTGAAGAGGAAAACCTAGAAGGGAAGTGTCATCCTCCCCTGGTCGAGTTGTCCTCCTTGTCTTCATATTTATTTGGTTCAATTTTGATGATTCTTGGATTCTTTGAGGCCAACCTTACCTAGTATTTACTCTTTTTAGGAATTTTAACACTTCTTTTACAACTTTTATAGAAGGTTTTTGGATCAGATGTACAATTTTGGGTGTCTTTTTCAATAAGAATAAGGATGAATGATGCGACATGAGTTTACAACATTATTGATGCTCGAAATAAGGGATTTTTATGAGTTTTAAAGCTCATTTATGTAGATATAATGTGTTTTGAGTGTTTTGTCTAGTTGTGCAAGAAAAAATAGGTTTTGAGGTCACATGGATAAAATAAGTTGAAATATGCCGGTGTACGAGTGCCAATGTAAGGGTCTATACCAGTAACCATGGGGAAAGCTGAGAAATAGATTAAAAAAAGAGATGGTGCCAAGGTGTGCACGAGGTGTCCCACATATCGTAGAAAATGAGTATGACCCATATAACTTGTTTTGGGCAGTAATACTTAGACCTAGAAAAGTATAATAAAAAATAAAGTCTCTAAGGAACAACGAAGGAAAACTTGTATGAGATATGAAACAAGGGTATGAATCGTACCAAGGGAGATAGGAGAAAGTGCATAGACCATCCTTGCACATTTAAAGAATCAATTCTATAAGTCAAACCATACGAATGATCATACAAGTCGTGGCAAGGTGCTATGACCCATCTGATGGCTCGTGGGAAGCTACATTGAGAGTTAATGCTCGTTTACCAAAGGTAGAGGGCACGATCAACTGAACAGGCTGTGAGGAAGACCCACAAGTCATGGAAGAGTTTATGGGATAATTGGAAGACCATACAAAGAAGTGATACGGGTCGTGGAGTATGTGTATAGACCATACAGCCCTGTGTCAACCTTAGTTTCCTTTTATGTTAGGATAGGTTTTCTGTGTATATAAATTCATAATGTAGGATTTTATTTTGAGGTTACACACTTATATACACATCCATGGTATTCAATATTGACCTATAAACATATTCTTCATATTTTTACAATTAATTATGCAAATTCATCCATTATCCATTGCTTATTTATCCATTTGTTGTTTGATTATCATAATTGTTTATTATTATATTTTTTTCATTGAGTCGAAATATTAACACTTTAATTATGAGAATCTGAACACCACTACTAGGGTTGTGGGAACTATGATGAATAAACAAAGTACGTTAAGTACATTGTGATTCTTGAATAGTGCGAATGCATGTATTGACATCATCTTCATTTGATTTCTTTCTAATGGTGCAAAATTCTTAGAACCTACATGTATTCTATACCTGGTAGAGAGGTAAATATTAGGAAAATAAGACAACAATAGATATTTGAAACTTTCATCTAATTATCTTAAGCCAGAGAGGGGATAGTTATTCTAAGATTAAAAAGAAGGATTAATAGAGGACATAGTCTGAGATCGAGAGATGATGAGTGAATTTTATCTAACAAGGCAAAGAGAATTTAGGTGAACCTAGCTTTTTAGATTTTGTATGCACAACACCGGTATAGTTCACTAGTATGAATCACCTAAAGAGTTAAGAAATTATGGGGAACATAGTCTGAGTGTCTTTAAATCATTGGTCACAACCTTAAAAATAGTTAGTCTTGCTATTGTTTCAAATACTAAAAGTGAACCAAATCCCTATTTATTTTCTATATTTTTTCCTTTTGGACTATTAGCTACAGTTGGTATAAAAGTTCTTGTAGAGTGATTTCCTTTGGATTCCTTGGGGAGCGACCCAACCCTGGTTGGGTTCTAATTTGATAAAAACTACTTTATAATTTTTAACTGAGGTGCAGTTTTTGGATTACATCAAATTTTGGTGTTGTTTCCAGGGAATATAGATTTGAAGTAGTTTTCTATTTTCTATTTAAGTTGTAGTTGTATTTTCTAATATTATAATTCTTTATTGTTTCTATTTTCTAGAGGTTACATGTTAGTTTATGCCATCTAACCAAAGTTCGGGTAAACCACTCTTTCCATTTAATCTTGAGATCAAGAAAGAACTGAGAAAGATGGATCCATAATAAAAAGATGAACAAACCAAACAAGCTAGAATAGTAGCTGCAGCTCAAGATCGAATTGTAGTAGAGGCCTAACTCAGGAATAAATTTGAATCCAAGCTAGGTCGAACCCTGTATATCCCGAAGTTGTTTATGATTAGGTTGATTTTGATTAGGATGGAATTGTTGCAACTAGGCTTATTGTCCTTAAACCACTGGTCAGGTGATGAGCATCATGATACAACTATTTGACCTGAAGGGATTGTTCAGAGGGACTACTAGAGAGAATAAAAAATTATGCTTGATAAACTTCTTGGAATCTACAACTCTTATGAAATCCTAGAGGTGATTCTAGGTGCAATTCACTAGAGGTGGTTTCCACTATCATTGTTAGGAGAAGAAACACTGTGGTTAGATAAAATTCTTGATGATTCTATCACTACTTTGGTGGAACTAAGAGATACCTTTCTCAATAGGTTCTTTCCACCTTCAAAGATGTTGCATCTTAAAGATAAAATAAATAATCTCATTCAACTAAAGGGGAAATCATTGCATGGAGCTTGGTTGACTTGAGGATGGTTATGTCAAAGAGGAATTGTACAGATCATTAAATTCAGAAACCAATTTTATTGATAACACTATGATGGGAGGTTATTTTATGTCACAAGAATATACTAAGTGGCTGAATAGTTAGATAGGGTGACAGAGACAAATAAATCATGGCACACCAGAGATATTGAGGTTGCTAATGGTGTCTAAGTTATTGGTATTTCTACTAAGCAAAGGAGGAGGGTGATTTAGAGTTATCCTATATGAGAATACAAATTGACTTTATTAGAAAGAACTTGATGTCAAATGTCAATGTCATGGCCTCAAAAGAGAAAGCACCTTCACATAATAAGTATTATACTGATACTAAAGAGAAGTCCAAGTTTGTGAATTAGATGGAAGTTACAAAGGCACTTCTAATCAATGTTAGAACTATTTCAGGGAGTAATATAACTATAAATAGGGGTATTACCACAAGTATGAGTATCGAAAAGATGACCATTGGAAGGATGACTATCATAGAAAGTGTGTTTATATGTGCCCCCGAAGGATAGAGATCATCAGTCAGGTGAATCCTCTCAAATGGACGAGATTCTTGAGAAAGTGCTTAAGCATGTGGAGCCTTTTGAGAAGGGTATAAATTATGTTTGTGGTGATCTTTCTAATATGAAATAATTGGTAGATTATCACGAAGATTAGACAAAGATTATCCATATTCCAGCAGTTGTGAACTAGAGGAATAAGGATGCCTTGCCTAATGACACCTTTCCCAATTCTTAAAATGATGATCATTTCTTAGCCATCACTACTATGAATGGTAAGACTACTACTAGTCCTCTTAAAATAGTTGTTGACATTGATGATGATATAGATATGGTAGATGATGGTAAGAAAACTAATTTAGGTACTATAGAGAAGTAGAACACAGTGGAGAAAGGTAAAGTTTGATGAGGAGTTTTCTGTCAACGATGGGAAAACTACTAAAAATAAAAGGAAAAAGAGACCTCAAAGCATGTGATGGATATTCCTATGCCTCTGCACCTTCCCACAATGCCTATAGAATAAAGTGGAAGACAGAAAATTCCATAAGTTCTTATTTATGCTAAAGCAATTTTTTGTAAACATCCCTTTGGTGTAAGATTTGCAACAAATTCTAGGATATGATGAGTTTATAAAGGACTTGATCATGAAGAAGAGTAAGGTTACTTTTAAGCCTGATGATAATTTGCATCATTGTGGTGCAATATCCTCTTACTCTTTTAAATAAAATAAAGTAGATCCTAGGGTCTTTAATATTCCATACACCATTGGGGTGTTCATCTTTGCAAAGGCCTTGTGCAATTTAGGAACCAATATTAATCTGATGTTGCTTGCCATAGTTAGATAGTTTGGATTGGGAGCCACCATGCCATCTACAATGCGGTTGTTGATAGAAAATTACATTGTGAAAAGCATATAGTTATTCTATATGATATTTTGGTAAAGGTTGAGACCTTCGTATTTCTAGTGGATTTTGTGACCTTTGATTGAAAAGTTGATTTAGAGGTGCCCATCATCCATGGGAAAACATTCTTGGCAACCAAAAAAGCATTAGTTGACATAGAGAGAGGGGAGCTTAAATTCAGACTGAATAATAAAGCAATGGCATTTAATATGGTTCAATCGATGAATTAGCCTAGTGATATGAGAGTGGTGTCTGTAATTGATATTATCAATGTGATTGATGATATTGATGTCGCTCCTATTGACGAGAAGTTCATGCTAGAAGCACTAGTTATTGTTATCATAAATCTTAATGCTAAATATATTGAGGAGTATGAATAGGTGGAGCAAGCATTGAATGGGATGGGATCATATTATTATGCATAAAGTAGTTTGTATTTATTGGAACAATAGTGATACCTCCAAAAAATCTATCTATCGAGGAGCCCCATTTTTATTGTTAAAAGTTCTACCCTCTCATCTGAGGTATGTTTTTCTAGGAACCGACAATACATGTCAATTATCATTGCAAAAGACCTAATGGATCCACAACTAGAGGCTCTTATTACAGTCTTGAAGAAGTTCAAGAGGACTATATCTTGGGCCATAGGAAATATTGTTGGGATTCTACCCGGTATTCGTGCTCATAAAATCCATTTGGAACTGAATAACATACCAAACATTAAGCACCAACATAGAATGAATACACCTACGCAAGAGCCAGTGAAGAAAGCTATCATTAAGTGGCTTGACTCATAATGATCAACCTAGACTGAATCCACTGGTGGAGATTATGTATGGGTTATAGGAAGCTGAGAGCATGGAATCATAAGAACTACTTCCATTACCATTCATGGATCATATATTGGGTATATCGATAGCATAGGGTGGTAGTGCTTTCTAGATGAGTACCTCGGATATAATATGATCTTTATCATACCTGAGGATAAAAAAAAACTACCTTACTAGTCCATTTCGTACTTTTGCATTCCATAGGATTCTGTTGGGACTATGCAATATGCTAAAAACCTTGTAGCATTGTATGATTTCCGTCTTTAGTGACATGGTTGAGTACACCATAGTGGTCATTTGGATGACTTTTCTGTTGTAGGTGATTTCATTTGATGATTGCTTGTCCTACTTGGCCAAAGTGCTTAAGGGTATTAGAAGATTTTTAGGGTATGTAGGGTTATATAGGAGGTTCATCAAGGACTTCTCAAAGATTGATAAAGAGGTGACGTTTGTTCTTAAAGGAATTTGAGTGTCTTAAAGATAAATTGGTGACAACCCTAATTATTGTTTCTCCAGACTAGTCTATGTATTTTGAGGAAAGGTGTGATTCTATTGGTGTGGCACTAGGAGCAGTCCTAGGACAATGGTGTGAAAAAAATTTCCATCTGATACACTATGCCAACAAAGTGCTTAACCATGCCAGAAGAAATTACAAAGTCACTGACCAAAGTTGTTGGCTGTGGTTTTTGCCTTAAAAAATTCAAGTACTATTTGTTGAGCACAAAGTCATTGTGCATATGGATCACTTTTCTCTAAAGTACCTTATTATGAAAAAGGATGCCAAGCTAACACTAATTCTTCGAATCCTTTTTTGCAATAGTTATACATTGAGGTGATTGATAGAAAGGCAGCTAACAATCAAGTGGTTGACCATTTTTCTAGGTTAGAGAATTCAAACAAGGAGTGCAGTGAGCTTGATATTGTTGCTATTGTTGGTTGTATCACATAACTTGATTCTATGGTTTGTAGACTTTTCCAACTTCCTTTCTACTAAGATAATGCCTAAAGATTTGAACTTTCACCAAAAGCTTCTTATATGAGAGGAGGATGTATTTCTGGGATAAGCCTTACCTCTTTAGGTTATGTACTGATAATTTGAATAGAAGATGCATTCCTAAGGTGGATATGATGAGCATTTTGGATCTTGCTACTCATCGCCTGTTGGGGGTCACCATAGTGGCATCTGGACTGCACAAAAGATTTTGTAATATGGGTATTATTAGACAACTATTTGCCAAGATACACATGATTTTGTCAAATCATGTGGTAGATACCAATGATATGATAGAGTTTCAAGAAAGCATGAGCTACCCATAATCCCTATTCTTGAAGTAGAATTGTTTGATGTATGAGAGAGTGACTTTATGGGGCATTCTATGAGCTTGCATGGGGTGAGCTACAAAAATGTTATTGTTGATTATGTTTCCAACTGGGTGGAGGAGGTAGCACATCCAAATAATGAAGGAAAGAGTGTGAGTTTATTCCTAAAAAGGACTTATTTTCTCAATTTAGCACCCTGATAACAATCATTAGTTATTGGGGTTCCCACTTTTACTACTACTTATTTGTTTCATTGGTTTCTAAGTATGGTGTAAAGCATAAGGTGGAAACACCTCACCATACGTGGACTGGTGGGCAAGTGAAAGTCTGTGATAGAGAGACAGAGACCATTCTGGAAAATATTGTCAATAAAAATCGGATAGTTGGTCTAGAAAATCAGATGATGCTCTATGGAACACCACACTACTTTCAAGAACCCCATAGGTATGTACGCTTTCCTGTAGAACATGATCATAAGGAAATGTAGCCTCGGAAAAAGATAAATCTAGATTGGAAAAAGGCCTCTGAGTTGAGGTTTGATTAGTTACATAAGCTTAATAAGTTCCATTTGAGGGCCAATGAGAATGTTTCTATGTACGAGTAAATGATGAAATTTTACCATGACTGAAAGATAAAGAAGAGCTAATTTAGTCCTGGTGACTTGGTCATACTATTTATCTCTAGGTTTTGCCTATTTATTGGCAAGTTAAAGTGCATATGGTCTGGATCTTTCACTGTGGCATAGGTGTTTCCGTATGGTGCAATAAACTCAAGACGAAGGATGAAAAAAGGATTAAAGTACATATAGCACGCTAAGAATTATTTGGGAGTGCTATATGAGGTGAAATAGCTTGAGGATGTCACCCTTGATGAGGTCAAGTCTGAGTTATCAAGGGACTTGCATCATGCCACAAGGTGTAACTTGGGAGGCAACCCAAAATTTTTAATCATAATTATTAGTTTTGTTTTTATTTTATAGTGTCATAGTTTATTTAATAGATACAGGGAGTTTGGAAGATGAAAAATGGAAAAGGCTGAAAAGTAAAGTCCCATAAGGCTTTGAACAGACCATGCAACAACACACAACTCATGGGACTTGTCTTGGAAGAGTAATATACAAAGTCAGCAGGGGTCCATCACTCGCCTCATAGCTCATACGACCTTGATATGGCTCATGCTCCTGGTCATAGCCCCTCAGGTAAATTTGAATTACTACAAAGGCCCATAGAGACCATGGACTTGCTTATGGTCTCTGCTTCAGGTCGTTGTTCCTAAGGTAGTTAAAATTTTATGAATCGACCAGAATTTCCAAATTAAAAGGGCTTTATACCCATTTTCCTTATACGAATACAGTTATATCATATAGTAATTTTGAAACTCCCTATTCCATTACACTCCTATAAATGATTTAGAATCCTATAAATCTCTCCTAATCATCACCCATCACTCTATTCTCATAGTTAATGAAATCTCCGCTACCCATAGTTGCAATCCATCCACGTAAGAGCTTCGTATTTGATACTCAAGTCAATTTTACATTCTTATTTTCTTCCCAACTAATATCATTGGTATAATTCAAATTAAGTAAAGTAATTTATTTTTCTTTGATAATTATTGTATGATTTTTTGGTTAGGATTAGGATTCTTGTTAAAATATCAACGAAAATTTGTGTAAGCTTGAAAGGGGATTGGATACTATGCTCTGCATTTTGGATTATAATAGTTATGGTGTGATAGGGAGAGTTTTGTATGTTTGGATTGTATTTTCATTTGCATGGAAGGGAGTTTTGAATCTGAACTATGAAACAAAAATTTTCATGCATGTACATAATTGTTAAACATGTGCTAAAGTGGATGGATTGTTGGTCTAAGTGCTCTACACCCTCTAAGCTGTGAGCATTATGATTTCAGGGCACTTCAGAAATGAAAATGAAGTTATTTTACCTGCCATCCTTTCAGTACATCCCTTGAATTGATAATGGATGAAGTTCGAGTAGCCCATTATTATTATTGAATGTAAATATAAGGATTAGCATATTTTGCATGTCTGCTGATCGTATTAATATGAAAGATTCTTAATTAGAGCCACAATATGTTAAATTTACTTTACGTTAGGATGTAAGACCTTAGGGACCATCCGTTATATTTTTAATCCTAATATAAACTATTTTTCATAAACCCTGACTCAATATATTCAAAATTACATGTGTGAAACATATTTTGGTCAATTGATCCAAGAATTCATGGCTCATGGGATTCCCTCACACGACATACAACTGTTTGTAGGGTTCAACTTAAGAAGAATAAAGAGTAGGGAGGGTTGTACAAACTTCTGTATGAACCATGGGGAATCCTCACAGGCTATATGGTTGTTCTGGCCCAATGATCTACTATCAGTGAAGAAATACTATGGTCATACGAGATCCCTCATGGTTCGTAGGTCTCCACTATGACTTTTTTCCCCTGCTACCTTGTACTTCTATACATACTCTTTTTTCCTATTTTGTTTTATTTTAAATTTGACTATTCATCTATAGGTATAATATCACTAAAACCAAGGTGCAAGATATCAACCCTCTGCCTTTATGATCAATCTATTGATCCATCTGCCCAGGAGTAAGAGAAGTAGAATGCCTCTAACTCTAAGATTGTACCATCCAATGGTTCAAAGGTTTGGAGAAGAGATACTATTAAGCCACATATGTGTCACCATACGAGGTCTATAGGCACAACAAATGTTGTAGACCTATAGAGGCAACCTCACCCCAGTATGAATAAGGAAGAGAGGCTTCTAATAATGAGGATAATACTGGAGATAACAGGTTAAATAAAGTGTCAGAGGATGATGATGATACAAGTGCATCAAAAGAGAAGAAAGTTGAGTTTGCGATGAGAGTCTATTGATCCATCTGCCCAGGAGTAAGAGAAGTAGAATGGCTCCAACTCTAAGATTGTACCATCCAGTGGTTTGAAGGTTTGGAGAAGAGATACTCTTAAGACACATATGTGTCACCATGTGAGGTCTATAGGCACAACAAATATTATATACCTATAGAGGCAACCTCACCCCAGTATGAATAGGGAAGAAAGGCTTCCAATAATAAGGATAATACTGGAGATAAGAGGTTAAATGAAGTGTCGGAGGATGATGATGATACAAGTGCATCAAAAGATAAGAAAGTTGATTTCACAATGAGAGAGACAAAATTAGTAGTCCAAAAGTGTTTTCTAGGTCCAGAGAGATTGACCCTGAGGCATAGAGGGCATTTTCCCAGTTTATATGGAGCTAGTGGGAGATTCCAGGAGCAAGGGAAATCTTCAATAAAGGACTGATAAAGAAAGTTAATAATCAGTACCGGTGGGCTTTCACTAAGGAGTCCCGAATCTTCATAACAACTTAAGTGCAGTGCCTGAGGTTAAGAGACTATTGATCACTACCAGTTTGGGTGGATGACTGAACCCAAGGTATTTTTTCAGGTTTTATCATTCTAGAGTTCTATGAAAACTTGCTTCCATATTTTTTAATTCTATGGCTTTGATGTCTATGAGAAAGAAGAGATTAGAGTCATTTAAATTAAACCCTATGAAGACCATGAGAGTTAGGGTCAAGATCTTATATTTTATAGATGACTATGCAGCGGACCTTATATAGACCTAAGTATATTTCTCCCACACACTGTTGAGTATGAATATTACATGTAGATGATCAAGGATAAAGCAGGATGAAGGATCTAGTATCTCAGGCTGAGTTTATGAGTTGGATTGCAAGAAAAATTGTTGCAACTGGTGCTAAGGCACCATGGGTTTAAGATCTTCATGCTAAAATCTTCATTTTTAGGATAACGTATAGTGGTTTATTTTGAGAACTGGAATGATCCAAAAAGGGAATGATAACACTTTGGATCTAAAGTGGGTGATGCTACTAGATTGTATTATGTAGGTCTTTGCTTTAAATATAACCTATATGTTTGCTACTGAGACGAGGGATCCATATGTCAAATAAACCACTATTTTTCTTTTCATGTATGATTTAGAAGTTGTGTTGGAGTTTGTGGTGACTCTTAGTAGAAATGTAGACCTCAAATAAGGTGAAAAAGGTGTCTAACATTATATTGATGAAGTTTGTAGCTAACCCAGTTTCACCATCTAGGATACTTCTGCCTATGATTTAAGTCAGAGATAGTAGTACATTTTTTTAGCAGAGTTGCACCATTGGATATCCCAATTGTTTAACACACTTGCTGAATCTCATAATTGATATATCCATTAAGTATAACAAGGTTGAGTCCCTACCACCTACATCTGTATCCACTCCAACTCCATCAACTTCTACTATATTTGTTGTTGGGGATGTTACCATTCTATATGAGTTTCTTATGAGGTTGGTAGACATGCAGCAAGGGACAGAAGTTGATCTAGATCAACAGACTAAGAAGGTAGTTCCATTGGCCCAAAAAGAGGTGAAGGCCTCTTAGGATAAGCTACGGATGGGTAGAGGAGTGTGGTTGATTTGATCCAAGCTTGTATTGATAGGCTTGAGGCATGTATTATGGATAAGCTAGATCAACTTGAAGTACCAGAGTTGGAGACATTTCTTACTATGTTAGATGTACCAAAGGTTGATGTTTCTTGAATTTATTCTACACTATCTCCTACGGCTCTACCTTCGGTCACCGTGATTTCATTAATGCAGTTATTAGATAGACTAGCTAAGACTACTCTGTTGGTCAACATGTTCGTAGCCACAACTGTTTCTGAGTTATAAAAAGAAGGGAATCATACATATGAGTTTGGAGATGAGAGGTCAGAAGATTCAGCTAAGAGATCTAGAAGAGAGATGAAAGAGACATAAATATAGTATAGACTTACATTTGAGTAGCAGCAATAGAGGGTATCCCTACAATTTGATGTTATAATATTATGTGCCTTTTCTAGAAGCATGCCTTCACCACCCTTATTCAGTGCCACCATTGCTCACGTCACAACCATAGTTCCCTTAAGCACTACCAGCTCCGAGAGATATCTATTACTGAGGTGCCATCTAGCACCATTCTTGTTACTATAGGCAAGGACCATTTGGCTGAGCCCGCATCATTGAGTGTGTTGGCCACCACTAGTGACAACATGGAGTTCTTAGATACTAGTGCCAATGGTACCGCGTGTATGTTCTACTCCCTTGCTCTATCATTTTTGGATATTTGTTTAATGCATCGAGGACAATGCATAGAGTTTTGATAGGGGTAGGGATATCTTCCTATTTAAGGTTTTCTATTGGGTTTCTTTCCCTTAAGTGTTTATCATAGTATAACTGACATGTTTAGGATTTTCATTTATTTATATTGGTGTTTAGCATGGGAGATTTACGTGTAGTCTTTATTTTGAAAAAAATAATAAGCACACATGGTTGTAAAATGGTTTTGGTGAAATTGGACTTCTCTACAAAAATTATGTTTTGTAATTCCCTTGGTGTGATAATTTTTCACCATTAGGGATCTTTGCATAACATTTTATGTATTGATTTGGTTATTATTGCTTAATCTAAGTCACGAAGTTAGTAGTTTGTAGAAGATGGTGTAATTCAGTGTGATGAGTGTGTGAGATTTGTTTCTTAGTTCTTACTCTATATGTACAAGCTATAACTTTTCCTATTAGTCTCACTAAAATCATACGGTTGTTGGTTCGGAAAGGATCATATGCTATTTTTTATTTAGTCTACGTTTAACCTAAAAATATTACCAAATGACATATGTATCCCTTGATCCCTATTTGTGCCTAGTAGACCACTTTATTGATTACCCCATTCATCTTCTCACTTTGTTCTGAAACCATATTTTCTTGTCCTCAGAACCTTCTTGGACACTAAGCCTCAACTCAGGCTAAAATCCTAAGTTGAGGGTAGTGGAAAGGGTGAAAGAATTAGAGGTGGGTATGAGTGAAAACTAGTTAGAAGTAAAATGATGTTGGTGCATGGTATGGGTTAAAAAATAAAAAAGAAAAATAAAAGAAAAAATCAGACTGAAATTGTATAAAAAAGAGAAAAGTGAAAAGTTGAGTTGTACAATTAAAAGCACACCTAAAAGCAAATAAAAAAAGGGAAAGGAAAGTAGGTGGGAAATGGAAGAATAATAAACGTAATGTAGAACCAAGAATTTATAGTCACTAAATTCCCAAATTTTCCATACCATAGAACGAGACTACATTACAAGTTGAATATAGTCCTATAGTGATCCTAACCCAACTCTCTGAAAGAAAAAGTGTAGAAAATAAGGGCACGCCTATGTCTATGCACATGCATTGTTCGAACTTCTTTGTGAGAGTGAGAGCATTCACTTTAGTCCCAGTTTTTATTGATATATGGTGTGAGACACTTCTTTATTATAAGGGAATTCTTATTACATTGTCTGATTAACTGAAGGATCATCATGTGTGTATGCATGCTTATCCATTGATAAGTTGGCTTTCATATATCCTCCTGAGTCAACTTGATTAGCTTGGGTAACAAATAGCCTTTTTTAAAATCTAAAATAGAGGGGTGAATTGAAATTTGTGTATAGGTATTCATATGGTTGTTGTAGGATTTCTGAGTCCTTTATACTTAAAGCATCCTTGAGTTTTTGTTTTTCCGTTCACCGGGGGTTCGGTCGCAGGCTCCCCTATCATCAGGTCACCAACTTCCTTGACCTTTCGGCACTGGGCAGGCATCAGCCCCCATACATGGTCTTATGACTTTGCGGAGACCTGTGTTTTTGATAAACAGTCGCCAGGCCTGGTCACTGCGACCCCATTTGTGAAGAGGTACCCCTTCTCCATTGCTTGAGGAAAAGACAAGGTTCTAAATTGAGGGTGTTGATCTGCTGCGAGTTTACGACTTTATTGATGATTAAAATAAGGGATTCATGTCAGTTATTGATCCCTTTTATGTAGATATGATGTGTTTTTCTAGTTTTCAGGAAAAATAGGTTTTGGAGACATATGGAAAAAATAGGATGAAACACAACCAAAGTAAGGGTCCATGAGACATCCCATGACATGTACACCTGTTGAACAAGTAATACCAATGTCGCAGGGGAAGATGAGAAATTGATGAAATAATGTAATGTACCTAGGTGATGATAAGGTATCCCATGAATCATGTGAAATCAGTACAACCTTTATGACTTGTCATGGGGAGTGATACGGAGACCTAGAAGAATACAATCAAAAATGAAGTCTCTATGAAAGAAGGTATGAAGACTTGTACGATCTGTAGGATATGGGTTAGGCTTGTAACAAGGATCATGGAAGAAAGTATAGAGTCTAACCCAACATATTTGAAGAAGGAATTCAACAAGGCAAAATAGAAAATTGCTCGTACAAGTTGTGGTAAGGTGCCACGAGCCATCGATGGCTCATGGGAAGCTACATTGAGATATAATGCTTATTTACCAAAGGTAGAGGGAAAGATCACCTGCAAGGGCCGTGATGAAGACCCAAAAGCCATAGAAGATCTCATGGGTTGATCGGAAGATTTTTTTTCTAAGGGAAGTCATACGAAGCAGTTGTACAGGGTGTGGAGTGCTTGTACGGCCGGTGCGGCCCTGTGCCAATATTATTTTCTTGTTATGTTTAGGATAAATTTTCAATGTGTATAAATACTTAATATAGGGTTTTATTTCGAGGTTACACACTCAAATACCGGGGTATTTAATATTGACCTTTGAACATATTTTTCATGTTCTTACAATTAATTAAGAAAATTCATCAATTGTTCCATTATATATTCATCCATATGTAGTTTGATTATTTGTTAATTATTATTATGGTTTATTTACAAATAAAAATGGTAGTATAGCAGTAACCACAATAATGGGAGTGGGAAGAAAGGCTAACTACAACAGGAATAGAAATAAAGCAAGCATGAAAGGAACCTTACAAATATATCTAATCAACAATATTGTATCAAGGCAACAATAAGTAAAGGGAAAATTTCAATCGGCCTCCCATAAGACCGATATATACAAATAAGTGAATGCAAACCATTCAGCCTCCCTTACGACCAGATATTACAACCACCAAATAGTATGCCATGTTAGGATATGTAGAATGCTATGATATAATGCTAGAAATATATGTGTATGATCCTCCTTCGGTACCTGTAGATCCATCAGGCAAGACTCATGGAAGGGCTTTTCCTGTATATCTCTACTCTTTGGTATGCCCCTCACTCGGTTGCATCCTAGCTCAAATTGACAAGGTCCATGAAGAGCGTCACCACATATTATCTCAATACTCAAACTGAAATTGTACTCTCACAATATCAGTGTACAAATTAGTTGTCAGTAATCACTGGTCTAAATTGATATAATCTTAATATCATTTCTCGGGCATCACCGAGTTTAAAATCAATATAAATCATTAATTTCTAGTGCTCGGATATCACCGAGTCTAGTAGTATATCAAAACAGTGCTTACATGTTCATTATCTCTTTTATCATTAAAAACTATTAAAACCATTATTTAATACCCATTTTTAACTTAATAACACTGAAAAACATTCCACAAGGCCATACAAGATTTCATAATAAGTGACATTGCACTCTTGGTCATAAAATTGCATAACATCTTAAACAAGTCCTATCGGCCCTGCACTGACTTAGATACTACAATAATCTAGAACCAGCTAGTCAATGTTCGAGACGAACGGACATTCTCTATAATCCCAGCATTTATGTTTCAGAGTCAATCAAGACCACGCAGGGTCACAAGATAATCTATAATTACAAATGCAACACCAAAGCATAACCAAGAAGTGGAATAAAGAAAAGGACCTGGTCATGGTACAAAACATAAAAACCCAATTCGAGGATGGCTAGTTGTTACAATTATTTTCCATATAAACCAAGTCTAAGATTGGTAAAACATAACCTACCTAGCATCTGAATATAAGCTCATAAATACTGGAATAATGTAGCTCAGACAGCTCCAACATCTCCAAAAATGCACCAATAAATCTGAATGATCACAAAACTAGCAAAATAATAATACGCTAATACAAGTCAAATGATATCTATAAAACTATAATTATAGTCAGGGTCATAAGTAGAGTCAAAACGGGCCTATAGGCCCATGAACTCAAAACTCTGAATAAAAAGTATCAAAATATTCCTCATATCATAGAGAACTCATACCCTATATTCGGAGCAAAGACGATCAAGAAACAAGATAAAATCATTGAATTAAATTGAAGAATCAACTTTGAGAATTTGAGAAATTTTAAATGAAATTTGGTGAAATTTGAGTAGAAACATACCGATAATTAAAGAATAATCAAATAAATGTTGATTCCAATGTCACCCACCATTGCATGCAAAATCCCAAGAAATTTCAATGGAGGATTTTCAGTGTGTAGAAGTAAAGAGTTGAAGAAATAGGCTAAAACTTTGTGTTTTCAGGTAATTATACCTGGCAAGAAAATTCTCTACGCGATCTCTTGGATGAGGCTCACAATCACAAAGTAGAGGAACTTTGCTCTATATGACAAAGCACTGACAGAGAGGAGGAAATGATCTTGTGCACACCAACCGTGATTGCGAAGCTTAACAAAATCATCACCGTGATCACGTGAAAAGAAGACGTAATCAGCAAGAGCAAAACAGTTGTACACCAGCAACTGTGCAATAACTGAAAACCAGCCAAAACTAATTATGAAAATAATGTTTGGAATGCATTCATAATTTGATAAACACAAATGAATTATACTACCTATATAAAAAAAACATTCCAGACTTGACGACTCAGAAGGAATTCCAATTCGAGATCGTTCGATGACATGTTTACTAAAGTCAACTCTATGCCAAATTATTAACTTTCCAACTAAGTATTCAAAATGAGCTCGATTGTCCCAAAACCTGAATGAACAAATCACTTAACTCAAATTTGACATTTCAGAGCTAATAGCTAAGTTGAATTTCCAAACTGAGGTTCTGGTAATAAAAGTCAACTAAAATCAAACTTTTAAACTCCAAAATGCCTAAACTACACTAAATCACATGAAACTAAAACCAAGGCCTCCAAACAAAAATGAAGAGTCTGTATAGACCAAAATCCATATTCGAGAGCAAATAAACTATTAGAATTTTATTTTGAGTTCATCTTCATAGAATATTAATCAAAGTCAATAATTTCAATATCTAAGGATTTAATATAGGGAAACGGAAGTAATGACCATCAAACGACCTGAGTACCGAATTACCAATCTTGATAAGTCATAAATGACTTAGGTCCATTATAGAAAAGCTCTAAGATGCAACAATATACAAAAATATAAAAATGACCGTAAGGGACATTACTACATTCATTACTAAAAATGACTTTCATCCTCAAAAGTTAGAAGAAAGAAGCACCTGAAGGTGGAAACATATGTGGATACTGAAATCTCAACTCACTCTCGATCTCGCAAGTGGCCTCCTCCACGGGACGATCCCTCCATGATCCTTAACCATAAGAATCTCCCTAGACCTCAACGTCATCACTTCTCAAGCCAAAATAAGAATCAACTCCTCCACAACATATAATACCTCATAGACCTGAAAAAGGTAATAATGGACCACATGTGACTCATCTATGATATACCATCTCAAAATAGACACATGAAAAACCGAATGCACAAGTAAAAACATGTGGAATAAATATAACTTATATGCAATACTACTAGTATGATCAAGTATCTCAAAAAGACTAATATATCGGGGCTGAGATTACCCTATTTTTGAAAATATTACCCTATTTTTGAACCTCATCACGCCTTTCATGGGTGATACCCTCAAGAAAACTCGATCATGAACATTGAACTCCAAAGCACATGATGGCGGTATTAAATAATCTTCTATCTACTCTGGGCTTCCCAAGGTCTATCCTGAACCAAACAAACTCTATATAAATCATCCTAAAGAAGATTGATACTCTGAACCTATACTCAAACCCTCCAATAGGTGAACAATGACGCCTACCATACAAAGCCTTAAAAATATCCACACGAAAGCTAGACTGGTAGTTATTATTATAAGAAAACTCTACCAAATCCAAGTATTTATCCCGAGAACCGCTAAAATCAAGTACACAAGCATGTAACAAGTCTCCAGGACCTACATGGTCCTCTCGATCTGACTATCTATTTGTGGATGAAATATTATACTGAGATGAACTTCAATACCGATATCACATTGAATAGCTCTCCAAAATAAATATGTAAGCTGAGTACCGAGGTGTGAGATGATAAAAACTAGAATAACATAAAGTCTAACCACCTTCTCAAGATAGATATGGGCTAACTTCTCCATGCTATATAAAGTATGAATTGAACTGAAGTGCGCAGACTTAGTTAGCCTATCAAAAATAACACAAATAGAATCATGGCTACAAGAAATCTGAGGCAAGCTTGAAATAAAATCTGCAGTGATATGTTCCCACTTCCACTCGAAAATGGGAAACCACTACATCAAACCAACCAATTATTGTGCACAAACTTTACCTACTAATAGTTCAAGCAATGAGAGACGAACATTGTAGTATCCCTGTTTATATCACTCTACCAGTAAATCTGTCTCAAATCCCTATATATTTTCTCTGCACTTGGATGGATGGAAAATCAAGAACTTTGGGCCCCATGGAGGATCAACTGAGCCAAATCACCAATATGCAGAACACAAATTTGACCCTCAAATCTTAGAATACCATCTGAATCCAAAGTAGCTCTAGAGGGATCACCCAATAATAATCGATGATAAATGGAAACTAAGTTTGGATCCTCAAATTGGTGTTGTTGAATCTGGTCAAATAATGTATAACAGGCCTCAATGCTAGCAAGCACACTTCCTGAATTTGTAAGATCAATTCGAACCAATCGGTTATTCAAAGACTGTATGACTAAGGATAACAACCTCTCAGAAGTTGATAAAATAGAAAAGCTACCCATACTCATCGATTTTCAGCTCAAGGCATTAGCTGCCATGTTTTTCATATTGAGATGATACATAATAGTAATATTGTAGTCGTTCAACAACTTAATCTATCTCTGCTAGTGGCTATTAAGATTCCTCTGACTCATAATTTACCAAAGGTCATGATGATAGTTGAAAATCTCATATCTATTACCAAAAACAAGTCATTTATGGATATTATTAGGAGGGAAGTACAGGTCCAGTAGCGTTTGTGAATTTGAGTTTTGAGGCTGGAAACATAAAGATAAGGGCACCAAATTATTAGTGCGAAGACTACAACCAACAACTCCAAGTCATGGATGGGGTAGTTTAGCTTGTGAATCTTCAGCTGTGTCGAATCATAAGCAATAACATGACCCTACTGCATCAATACACAACAAATACCAACACTAAAAGCATCACAATATACCGAAAAACTCTGACCCTTAACCGACAATGTC
>JBDJHY010167816.1:11934-23356 GCA_039654485.1 Withania somnifera | reverse complement strand
CTCCCGGAGTCTGTTTCACAACTCATGGGGTGAACAACACTCATTGTACTATGGCTTCGTAGATGGAGTCTATAATTCCTAGTTAGTTCCCACTGCATAAGTCCAATTATGGTAGAAAAAGTACATCTAACTCAATCGAGAGTCAAACTCGTGGAGTAAATACTAACAAGAATAGGCAAAGGTAACCAAAGGAATAAAACTCAAGTATAGTTTCTATGTCAGTCCTACCACACAAGTCCATCCACGATAGGATGCAACAGAGGACTGAACTTGTAGGATAGATTCTCAAATGTTTATACCAACACCAATACCGTATTCAAGTCTAGTAAGTATATCAGTCCTTATCTCACAAGTCTTGCCGTGTTAGGAAGGGTACATACGACGCAACCAAAGGATGGACTTGTAGGATAGGTTTTGAGATGTTAAGACCAACATCAATACCAATCTCATACAGAACCATCAATTCTTTCAAATCATCATTAATAAAGGCATTTACGATCACTTTTTATCACTTTCATAGGGCTTTCCATTTCAATCACAAGAATATATGCAAATCAGTAACACAGTACATAATCAACTCATCTTACACACCTACCACTATCTGGTACGGTTAGGACCCATAGGGCCTACTAAACCATGTATTACCAATCACCTCAAACTCTGTTGAAAGATCAGGCCATTTAGTCATAGATACAACCAAAAGACTTAGATAGTTCCTTCATATCAGACTTAGCTAGCAAGGATTAAGTCATTTAGTCATATCAAATACAATTAAAAGACTCACATAATTTAATCATATCAGACTAAGCTAGAAAACACAGGGCAATCCCACCGTCTCAACCTTTAATTGGCCAAGATCGGGTGCCATGTAATCATCAAACTCTCATAAGCCTAGATTCAACTACAAAAAATCCAACAAAAAGGATTATCAAAATTAAAGAGTAATATGGCACAATAATTTTCAATAAATCAACAAGCCCTCGCATGGGTAAAATATCAACCATAACATAGAATTATGGGAATAAAGTCCATATATGGGCATGCTCATCTTTCAAATATAAAAACACAATGAATTCAACTAAGACCTCTCATGACACAATCTCAAGTAAAGAATCAATGAAATATAAGATAACATCTCAAGGACATCACAAGGTCATATCAATCCTTACTCAAATAAAGAAAATAAAAAGGCAAATATTTATCCATTTTTATTACTTAGATTTAACCCCACATGCTTGACTCTAGTGTCCGAGTGAATATTTGTTACTTCAAACACCCCCAAATAATCCTAATTACTCCCAATAACAAGTAAATCACACATAACACAGATTCTACAAATCTTTGTAAAAGGGTCAAGCCTCCACTTGCCTAAGAAAATGTAAAAATAACCAAACGAGCAATTTTCCTTTGCGTAATGCATCCAACCCCGATAAATCTAGTAATTAATAAATTTTACCATAAGAAATTATGATAAATAACACACATATGGAAATCCCTAACTTGGGTTGAAAATCACTCCTAAAAAGCCAAGCAAAAAAACTTTTTTCAAAATTTGAGAAGTTTTTATTAAATTCAAGTCACCCATAGCTTGAGAATTTTAACTATTAAATTTAAATAAAAAATTGGGTTCAATTTAATATTTAAAATATCAGTTTGTTCATAAAAAGTATGGATTTTAAATCCCTAAAATGATTCTTGCAAAACATGAAAAATAAAGATGAACCCATGTTTAGAATCTTTATTGGGGGTTATTGAATAAAGATGAACCCATAAATAATAGCTAGAGATGAACCCATAAATAATAGGTATTTTACCTAAAAATCAATCCAAGGTTCTTGAATCTTTAAAACTTGTTAATTGAATCTTACGAATAATAAAAATATCTTCAAATGTGATTAAAAAGGGTTTTAAAATATGAAATGAGGCTAAAATTCGAATGAGGTTTATATATAAGCTAGAGAATATGTGAAAGTCTCGAAATACTTTTTATTAAAAAACTAAAAAAATTAGAAAAGTTTATCAAGTAATAACCCACAAACCAAGTTATGGGTAATGAATCAGATGGATATCGTGGATCACTTAGTCTTGGTTGTACATGACACAAACGACGCTACGCACAAACTATGCCCCCGATGAGTCATTTTCCTTTCCCAATTTAGGCTCCAACTTTCGTTTGGACTTTTGAAGCTCATTCAGGACTTTGTGAATGCAAACCATATATGAATTTTGAATATAAAATACATCTCAGATCTATTGGAATCATCAAAATGGGAATCAGAGTTCAGTTTACTCTAAAATATCAAAATATATCTAAAACCTATGGAACACTATCCAGACCTTCTTATAGACTAAGTTTGACCTCCTAGATCCCATAGAATTGACAATATTCAAATCCGAGCACTCGATCATCCAATATTAATCGAAGTCAAAATTTTGAATTAAAACTCAATGTTATCCCATCAAATGTGTTAGAATCAGCATGAAAAGAACTTAAAACGATGGTCCTCTTAGACCTATTTCTATATTATGGAGCTAATGCAACTAAAAAAATTCCACTGTGAGACTCGAAACTCCAAGTGAGGTACCAAAACTCAAACATCTCAATATAATGGACTTTAAATACTATTAAATTCCCAAAATTCACAATGTTTTTGATACAATTTCAATCCCAACACCATAAATTAACCAAATATGACTTGAAGCAACTCTCGAGAAGGGCAAAATGATAATTTTATAAAAATTCCACAATTGACCTTTAGGGTCATTTTAGAAAAACTCCAAGTTAACTTTGAATAATAGAAAAGAAATAAAATAAGACAAGAACTCTAAATAAATTACCATCGAAGAATAAGAACTCACCATCTGCTGACTAAAATATGCTAGCACTTACTATCCATGAACTAATAGAAGTACATGTATATACATTATGAAATAATACAGATATATAGTATGCATCGGTACTTTGAATATATTGGTATATAGGTATGCATATGCTAAGTAAAAAAGTTTAAAAATGATGTTGAACTGAAGATGTAAAATGAACATGCGACTGAATCATGAAAAGCCAAATGTACTAACTTATCCTAGAAACATAACCGAAAACTATATAAGTGCATAATACTGAAAATTTGTATATGAAGTAAGCTGTAGTCAGTCAGGCTTAATACATTATTGAAAATTAAACATATGTGGAACATGGGTGGGAGTTTATTATATCTAAAAAATATATCCAATGTAATAACTCCATACTAGGTGAGTTCCTCCTAACTTTTCCATGGTAAGAAGGGTACATGAAACTATAATTGGCATCGATCAAATAGCCTATTAGGCTAACTAATTGGGGTAAGGCCTGTGGGGTTCATGCCTACACTAGAAAAATAATTATGGGACTTGTTTGTCAATTCTTAGGTTAAATAGTATATTCCCCATTCGCTCGGTTCTAAATATTCCTCCCAAAATTGTAGTAAGTTCATATACTCATAACTTGTAAAAGTCTTATAACACATATCTAATGTGTACAAATCATAGTCTTGTAAAATTCATATATCATTGCAAGTTCATAATTCTTAACATATCATAAATCATAATTTCTCATACTTTTCATAGAATCATGCTGAAATCATAAGTTGTAAAACCATGAAGAATAATCTTGCTAAAAAATTTACCTTTAAAGAACAAGGAATAAATAAGTAAATTTGTATGGTCTTCTTAAATAAATAAAATCATGTCAATCTTCATCCTAGATCATGTATAATAACAAATTTATAAAAGAAAATGAAAACAATGTACAACTTGCATAATAATAGGAGTAAATATCATGAGGGATACCAAGAGATAGGAATTTACATAGTTCATAATTTCAGTTTGAACTCTAGCTTGTAATTCAAAATACTAGCTTGAAATTTTAAAACTTTGGACATGAAGGTGAAGGGACCTCCTTTGGATATGCGCATACCATACTTTCTCCCACAAGACTTGAGAAAGCTTTGATTTGAATATGGATTTCAAGATTAGAGTTCTTTAAAATCTTTAGTTGATATACTTGAAAATTTTACAATTTTGTATTGTAGAATCTTGTTAGAAATTTAAGTTTTGGTGTTAAATTTTTTTAGAAATGACTTGAAATTCATAAGGAAGTCTTACCTTGATGTTAGAGGAGAAAGAAGGAGAAAATACAAACTTTGGGCTAATGGGAAAGTAAAATAAGGTGTAAAATATAAAAAGAGGCTTTTAAACATCCCCCTTCGAGTAAGTTGGATAATAGGGGTTGGAGTACCAAATCCTTAGAAGTCTTCCAATATTTGTTTTGCATATAAAAATAACCCAAACCTATAAATTTACTGAAAAACAGTGGACATTCGTCGTGCTTGCTTACGATCCACCAGGATTTTCTCAACATTGACACATTTTGGTAAAATGTCTAGAACACTTTACCTCAAACTCTAAATGATGCACATTTTACTGCGGTTGGAAATTATACTCTATTACCTTTAATCTGATAGGTCATGGTCCACATAAATCTTTATAATTTAAGAGTTATAATTGTTCTAAATTGACTTATAGTTGATCCTTTACGAAAAACTCAGCCCGTAAAGAAGTTTTTATTCAATATTTTGTTTGAAGTTCCTTAAGAACTTGAACCACATCTAACACTCTTTATACACAGGAAAGGAAGTAACATCTAGATTCAAGTAATAACTCTTTGGCTTCTAGTCTAACCACATATATAGAATGGTCCAAATCTTAGCCTAAAAGTCTGGGGTGTGAAACCAGGTATGTGGGTATTGAATGAGGGTTCCGTTCAACCTCATGCCCCAAATATAATATTTAGTCAAAGATTCTTTTTCTATGATCTAGGGTTTTACCCAATTATGTACTATGCTTCCTATTTTGGTATCTTATGATTCTAAGATTGTTCATGCATCAGTCTATGGAAGTTATTTAAGTTTTCATGTAGTGAACTTAATATTCAATTCTTTCATAATTAATAAGTATAAAACTTATGACTTGATTAATTTTAAAGCATATAGAGTATATGAGCAATTTTCAGACCATTTATAACATCTCTTAGTAGGTCTTAATCTTTCATCATATTTCTAGAAAAAATTGATTTTTTAGATTCAAATAAAGCATTACTCAGTATTTCAAGATCATATTAATAATAGACTTAAACTATTTCAGTATGTCTGGTATATGCTTAAATAAAGAATTATTTTATGCACTAGTCCAATTCAGTACATTATGAGCATTAGTGTCTTAGTTTTGGATTAGTATCTAGTACTAAGTTTGATTGAGTCACTCGCCCTCAACTAGGGTCAAACCCTGATCCCAAAAATACGTTGCCATCACAGATCTTTAGTGTAATTAGGCTCAATTTTTTAGATCCACATAATCATGGTTCTTTACCTTTGTCCAGTAGGGATATTGGTTGGGCTTCATATTGCTCGCATGAAGGATTCAGTTACGAGAATCTCCCACCATGTTCACCTATGTTCAATTATTAGTTTTGGTTTATAATATACAACTCCGATTTTAGTACTATTTATGACTATTGATTTTTGTGCATAACTTACCAGTCTTCTAGTTATATAACTTATCTCAGTATTCCATATGTTCTCAGCCTCTTCAGTAGAATCATAATGTATTTGAGTATACCTCTCTCATTACATTCCAAAAGTATTAATACATACCTTTTGCCTACATTCAACATATAGATTTAGGCCATCTGTCCTATGCTTAAAGATAGTTTGGATCTCTATTCAGATAGTAGTCAGTAGTGATTCCCCACTACCTGAAGACAAGCATTTTCTAGTTAACTTATTGAGACAGTTCTCCTTTATTTTTAGATTTTAGTATTTTCTAGTAAGATCTAGAGATTTGTTGTAGACATTTTATTCTTATATAGTAGAGGCTTCTCAAACAAAGTATTTTGTATTCAGTTTCTAAATTGCATTTTGTTTTAACTTAGTTCGGTTAATATCATTCTATTTAATAATCCAATTATCAATGTTTATTGCTTTTTTTATGTATCCTAGTACATGTTAGAGATGTACTAGACACGTAAGGTTATCTTAGGTCTCTTATTATTCCAAGTAATGAGTTCATCTAGGGTGTAGACTCAAAGCATGACAAACTTGGTATCGGAGCACAAAGATTAAGAGTTCTAGGATGTCAAAAATTCATGTGTAGTAGAATCTCTTTTATAAGTGTAAGGTAAACCATACTTATATGGGAGAGGTTGTAAAATATTTAATAATAAGTTTTCCTTCTTTCATGTTCTCATTCATTCCATAGAATCTATTTCTACTTCCTCTAATTTATGCTTGCCACATTTTCAGAACATGCTTGCTTGCAAACAAGGTGTGAAGACTAGGGCCAATAATCAAGATCAGGATCCTCCACCCGCAGTTGCTCTACAACCTCAAGTTGCACTAACTATTCAGCCCCAGCTTCAGAACAATAATGTCACTAGTGCAGATCTCCAAAATACCATTCATATACAACTTAGGCCATGAATGCACAGGTTTAGAGATAGGTAATAGTCCCTGTCATTCCTACAGTTTCTCAAGAAACTACCAATGTATGTGATTTCCTTTGAATAAACCCATCAGACTTTCATGGTTCAAAGTTGTGCAAGGATCTTGAAAATTTCATTAAGGAGGTTAAACAGATATGTATGTTTATGAGAGTAAATGAATCAGATAACCTTGAACTTACTTTTTACCGGTTAAAGAACGTTGCTAGGATTAGGTTTGACCAGTGGAAGAAGAATAATGGAGATATTTTGTAATTACCCTGAAGGTTATTTTTGGCACTTTACATAAAAATTACCATTTACCATTTGCAAGAGTTGGCCAAAGTCATATTTGGTTAGTTTACGGGGTTGGGTTATGGTTTTGAGCTTAGAAGTTGAGAATTCTGAGAATTACTTAGTGATTTGAGGCATTTATGTTGAGATATTTGAGTTTTAAGGGCTTAATGGGAGTTCTGAATATCAGAATAGGATTTTGTTAGTTGAATTAACATTGAAATTTAGAAATAGTTTTAGTATGACCGTCATTCATAGTTTTTGGCCTTTTATTTACATTTAATGGGATAACATTGAGTTTTAAGACCAAAGTTTTACTTTGGTCAACATTTGATAATTTAAAACTCGGGTTCAGATTTCATCAATTCCTTTGGATTTAGGAGGTTGAATTTGGTTTATAAGAAGGTTTGTATAGCGTTCCATAAGTTCCAAATATGTTTTGATACTGTAGAGGAAAGTTTGTATTTTACAACTAATGGAGTATATCGGGTCATAGAGACCTTAGATGACCATTTTGATGTGTTTGAAATGTTATTTTTCACTCAAAATTCATATATGGTTTGCGTTTATAGGGTCCTAGATGAGTTACAGAAGTCCAAACGAAAGTTAGAGCCAAAATCGGGATGAGGAAAGGTATTGACCATATCTTGGAGGAAAAAGTCATGCCATAGGCCATCCAAGCAAACAAAACCAGACTAGGAGAGGTAAGGGCTGTACCTAGGCAGCACGAGTCGTGTTGCCATACTTAGCCAAATTTTGGCTTCGTGACAACTTTTCTAATGAAGGGTTTTTTGGGGTATGCACATATTCCCTTATTTATATATGAACCTTGCACGACTTTTGTCTCATTTTTCACACTCCAAAACCATTGTTAAATACATTAGAGCTATTTTATCATTTGGTAAGATTCAACCAACAAGTTACAAAGAATTCATGGGATACTAAAAATGGGTTCATTATTATTTCTTATATTGTCAAGTATAAATTTTGGTATTAATATGTAATTACCTTACCGTCATTTCTGAAATTTATGTGTTGTCTTGTTTTAGAGTATCCTTTTAGATTCACCAAGTCATTCATGGCCTTCTGGGACCAGTAGTCTAGCTCCATGGCAGTTCGGTTGAGTTATGTCTCACTTTGACTATTTTTAGAGCTTGAACTTAGGTTCTCATTGACTTTAGTCAACATTACTTGAAGATGAGCTCAAAATAAAATTTTGATAGTTCGTCTAGCTACCAAACATGTATTTTGGTCTAGGTGGATCCTTGGTCTGGTCCAGGAGATTTCGGTGTGAGTTTATCTTATTTTGCAAGATAATATTTAATTGGTTGTTAGATGTTTGACTTGGGTCAACAATCGATGATCGGAGCATTCGATTAAAAATATAACTGCACTATTAGCTCTAAAATGAAGAATTTTGTTTAGGTGGAGTGTTGGTTTACTTCCCGAGGTACCCAATGTGGTTTTGAGTGTTTGTGTAAAATTAGGAAAGTTCAGTCCTAAGTGTTGACTTGGTCAAAATTCTTCCAAAAAAACCCTATATCGCAATTCCAACTATGTTGTTGAGTCCAAAATGTCATTTTAGGTGTGGTTACATTATTGTTTTACGCATATCAGGTTTTGGATGGGCTCGAAGACCTTGTTTGAAGTTCCTAAGTTTACTGGTTTTATGGTGCATTATAGCACTGGGTTGACCCTCTCAAGTTTTGGTGCAATCACTTTACCAGTGCTGATATCTCTAAATAGAGGCCCCTCTGTTTATTGCGATCACGCTCTCGAAGTATTAATTCCAGCCCCTCCCTTTAGAGCGATTGTTCTACCATAGCACTGACAATGCTAATTTCCCAAAAATCCTTTTGATGTGATCGTGTTAGCCAAATGCGATCGAGCTCTCCTGTTCTTTAGCTATTTACTGTGAATTGCGCCACCCTAGCATGATCACGCTTCCCTATAGTGATTGCATTTGACTTTTCCAGGACCATATGTCCTTCAACCTCATTATTTTAGCCATTAAACCTATATCTCCCTCTCTTTAAACTCTCTCTACACTAAATTGCTCTAGTATTCTACTAATTAAGCTTAGGAATATTTGAGTAATTGAGATTCTTTACTTCCTCCTTTTTTAGGGTAAGTTTCCTCCCTTCAATCTCTTTTAAAAGGGCGATTTCCACCATTAAAGACCCTTTGATCAAGCTTGGCTACCCTTCAATTTTAGCTAGTTATTTGTTTTCTACTTGGTGCAATTTCCCGTCTTCCTCTCAATACATAAACTCTCCATTAATTCGTGATAATTATGTAAACTTTCACAATTTATTTCTCTTATTCTCTAGACATTTTAATGCCTTTACCTTGCTCA
This sequence comes from Withania somnifera, assembly GCA_039654485.1. NCBI lineage: Eukaryota > Viridiplantae > Streptophyta > Magnoliopsida > Solanales > Solanaceae > Withania > Withania somnifera. The sequence goes on along the minus strand of JBDJHY010167816.1, from coordinate 14,192 downwards.
AATTGTGCTCATTTTTAAAGCACGGGTTACTTGTGATATCAGGAACTCCGTGGCAAAGTTTGTTCTAGGTTTATTTATTAAGGCCCATGGGACCCTTTTTGACATGATTTCTGGCCCAATCTGGAATATAGCATAATTGGTATCGTTGGATTTGTCTTGACTTGTAGATTCATATTTTTCTAGTTTTAGAGCTATTTGAGGTCGTTAGCTATCATTCAAGCTGATATTTGTGAGCTACAATGTGCTATTTGACAGATGACAATAAGGATTCATAGGGATTACTCTAGGGACATAGACTTCAAAATTCTGCTAAAAAGGATCTATGGGTTGGGAATTCTGGGTTGATAATGTGAACCTTGAACACTTCTCCTATTCTACATCATCTTTTTCTTTCTGATGGTGCTCGGTATAATATGACATTGTTGACCTAGTATTCACCTTTTGATGGTTGTAGAGTGACTCTAAAAGTGGTAGAATGTTGATGCGTGGTGGACTTTTAGGCATTTCCCTCGAATTTGGGTTGATGTCTTGTGCTGCTAGTTGTAGCTTAGTTAAGCCTGTGTAGAACATAGGTTAGTTATTGATATTGCTTGTGTTACTTCGATCATTCAATGTGAGATCCGTAAGGTTTAGCTTATGGGAGTGCATTTAAGGCTAGAGGCCTGTTATTCCTGGTTTCTGACACTGTTGGGCCTTGGAGGCTAATTTTCGTACAGTAAATGCTGAGACAGCTACTTTTGATAATAATAATAATAATAATAATAACATAACTAGATTTTTTACTTATTCTAGACTTGGTTGCCTATCGATCACCCGGTGCTACCCTTTTCACTTGTTTTAGGGCAGGTTTCACACCCTATCACTGGGGTCTACCATTTACTACTTATGTTTGAACTTGAGTCTTGGATTTGCAATAAGTAAAATTTTTTCACCCTACTTCATACTTATGGGTTTGGGACTGGTTTCCTTGCGACACTGAGTTACCAATGCTTATAGTACAGTGATACCGTAGTATTGAGGCATTGGATGCCAGGATATGAGCCTTCTTGAGGCTTTGTGATATTAAAATCACAGGTCTATTATGTTGTTTGGCATACCTCCATAGACATTATCTTTTCGGGGACAGACTCACCGAATGAGGGGTCTGCGGTGTAGTAGAGGCATTTGGGGGAAGTCTTACCATCGGTCCTGCCTACTACATTGGGTGCTGGAGAAGAATAATACACATGAAATGAATATCACTATGTCAGTATTTACTTTTTCACATTTGTTTTTTTATGTACTCTCTGGTAGTATGGGATATTAGAGGGGTGAGCGAGACTTCTATGTACTCTTCTATTCTTATGGGGGCTTGGAATGATTTTACTTGCTTTTAGTACTTTATACACTATTAGTTCTAGCTGTAGACCTTTACTTCTGATCATCCTTACCTTGTAGGGCTTATTTGTGCATCCTTTTACTTGCTATCCTCTTCCTTTTCACCTTTTGAGATTACAGGTACACCACCCGATTGTCCCCTAGTTTCTTTGCTATCTATCTTGTATGATCATACTGTTATTATTTATGAATTTCTACAAGGACCCCAGGGACGTTCTTCTATTCTAACATCTTTAGCTAGCATATCCGTATACTATTAACTTTCTTGCTCCTTTATGTATTGCTAGCTTCCAGTGTTGTACTACTTATTTTTGTGAATTAATTTTCCTTTTGTTCTTATTACTTCCTACTTTTATACTTTTTATGTGCCTAGTCTCACCTCGAAGCATACTGGGTATTTGTTGCTTCGGTAACCCTACTCATACTGCACTTGTGTTCCCTTAGTGCAAACCTGTGCCCAATATTTATTAGTTGTCCATGCCTCCTCATTGCTACTTTGAGAGATACAGGGTGAACTTTGGGTATTCGGATTTGTCCTATATCTTATCAATTAAAATTTTGTATCTTTTGTACTTTTATTTAAAAAAAATTACTTACTTTTTATAATTGTACTCTGTACGTTAGTGGCTCTGTATATACACTAAAACCAGGTCCTATAAAGTTTTGTTATGTTATTTCACTTCTTTTACCTCATCTACTTTCTCTTTACCTTATTTATTGTATTTTTGTATGTCGCATTCTTTATAGTAGCCATCCAGAGTGGCTTTAGGCTGTAGGGTTAGTTCTTCTACTAGTGGGTTAGTAGGTGCTATCATGATCTGAGAAATCAATTCATGACAGCTTGGTATCAGAGGCTGAATCCCTAGCTATCAATAGAATGC
>JBDJHY010167816.1:0-11924 GCA_039654485.1 Withania somnifera | reverse complement strand
GACCTCACACTGGTGCAACTCCGCAGCCCTTATCTCAAGTCCGCTTCAAACCCTTATCATTAACTAGTGCATACTCGATTGGAGCAGGTTCAATCTTTCCTCTGGATGCCGCTCTGGTCCTTACCATCTGCTAGAAAACAAACCTGTTCTGAAAACATGGACGGACATAACGCAAGATAAGAATGAAAGAATAAAGGAAGAAGCATCCTAATGATTCTATAGCCTCTTGAAAATAGATAACAAACGTCTCTACACCAATCTACAAGACTCTACTAAACTTTGGCTTGTACACACGTGAGACCCATGAACATAGAGCTCTTATATTAACTTGTCATGACCCAAAAAACTAAGTTGTGATGGCACCTGCCTTAACCCACCTAGACAGGTAAGCCTTTACCATTCAATGAGGGTAATTTCAAAAAGTAATGAGTCTACATGAAGAAAAACAAGGTGAAAAATAAAAGTATGTATATGACTTCACCCAGAAACCGATATCATGGTGTACAAGCCTCAAATATAAGGAATCCATAGAAAAAAATAAATACATAGTAAAATTTCTAGGATCCCAAAGTAGGATCTGATACATAAATAAAAGAGTTTGAATATCTTCCACATGACAGATAGCTAATTCGACTCTCTGAACAAATGAGCCTCAGACCTGATCAAAGTGGGATGATCAAATTGCACCGGACTCTACATCTACACAAGTGTAGAAAAGAAAGAGAGTGAGTACTAAATAAACAATGGGTACTCATCAAGTATCCCTGGCATGGACTAAAAGAAATAATGAATAAATCACCTGCTAATCCAATCATCCCAACCACAATCCTCCAGACTCCAAGCTACGAATCAGTATAGCACCAGCAGTTTATAACAAAAGTAAATATCAGATACAACGCATAGGGGTAGTAAAAGTAATAACCTTACAACAGTACTAGAAACGAATTGCATTAAATAGTACCATTCAACTCAAGATACAATAGTCAACTCCCATCAAGTGTGTAACCAAATCCTTATCCCTTTCAGAGGCAGCCTCATTTTCGAGTCCATTTCATAACTTATGGAGAATACTCTACTCATTGTGACAAGTCCTCATATATGGAGTCCATAGAACCTCAATTAGTCTTTATTCCACAAGTTCGACCGCCATTGGAAGGGTAAAGATGCAATAGGAATAGCACAAGGTAGAGATTCACTAATACCAATCACAATCACCTCATAATATAAATATAAACTAGATTCCTTCAAACCGATTTTTAACTACAAGCTTTCTAGGTATTCTCTGCTAATTTTCTTCATTTTAGGATACATATCCATATCAATCTTAAGAGCACATGACTAACCTAGTCATCTTAGATTATAATGTAATCACCGCAGTCAAGGAAAGTGAACTAAATCAATAATATAAAAGTAGATGAAAGATATACCATATGATAGATAAGTTCATGAATACATGAAATTAATAAATTATCTATCAATGTATGTGAAATACAATATAATAGAGGGAAATACAAGTCTGTTTCACATACCTTAGCAATACAGAAATCACACTTCGATCATCTTTTTTTGGTTTCAAGGATTGATATCATAGAAATATCAAAAATCACACATTAGCCAATTACCCTTTTTCCATATCATATCAATATCATGGCAATACCGGGAATCACATATTGGCTAACTTCCCATTTTCATATCATACTTCTCTTTATATTTCTTTTTTATTATACGTCGATACTATACCAAAAATTGCACACGGCCCATGGTTTTTTCAATTGCATTCTCATATACCATTTATTCTCACCTCTTAATTAATAGTCAAATGCATGTAAATAAAGAGCATATCAAATGCTTATCATAAAAATATAATGATAATCAATGCATAATCAAGGCCACTCATGGGCTCTATAAACAAGAGAAATAAATAAGACTCAATTAAGTCACCTAAAGGCATATAATTAAACATAGGTCAACTAATAGTAAACAAGTCTACAAGTCCCCCACACAGGCAAATGGTCAGTATAATTTCACTAAAACATAACCAAGGTGTCTCACGGTAACAATCCCAAGGAGAAATTGGGGTATATGATAACATCAAATGAGACCAAAGGTCTATAAAAATCCTTACTTAATTAGAATAATAAGGTAATCAAACATTTACTCATTTTTATTCCTTGATTTTAACCCAGCATGCTTGACTCCAGTGCCCCGTGAACATTTATTGCTACACCATATAGACACCCCAATATAGTCCCCGTTACTCATAATTTTAATTGAACCAGACACAGCAAGGATTCTACATAGTTTTGTAATAGGGTGAAGCCTCAACTTGGCTTAAGAAAATGAGAGAATAATTAAGCGGGTGTTTTTCCCCTGCGTCGTGCCTCCAACTCCATGATATTTAATCAAATACAAGATAAGAATAAGAAAAACAAACTTTGATGCCCATGTTTATATTTCTAAAATCGTGTCCAAAATCGTCACCAGAAGTGAAAACCAAGGGTCAATAGATTTTTTTAAAGCTTTTCTTGAAAATCAAGTTTCCCATGTTCCAAGGATCATAAATATAAAACTTTATTAAAATTGGAGTAGTAATTGACCCTTAAAACTCAATTATTCAATATCCAGGTTTTTCACAAAATCTCCAAATTTTATACCTTACAATTACCGAATTCGAGGAATTATTAGTAGGTAATCAAAGACTAAATAAATTAGAAACTTACCCAAGTGAAACACCTTGAAAACATTCCTTGAAAATACTCCAAGTGAGCTCTCAAAGTTAAAAATGGTGGAAAGTAGGGAAACAAGCTCGTGAAAAATGATTTATTCACTATCAACTGATTTACCGCTTATGTGGTGCACATCACATTCTCGATGAGTAACATAAGAAGTACCAAAGTTTCCCTCTGTGTTCGTGGTCTATTGAAAGCATTTATGGTACCTCAAAAGAACACTCACTCCATTTGTGGTGCTCTTACCACGACGTGATGCCCCGACCGTGTTCGAGGAGAACAAATTGATCCTGCACCAGAACTAAAACAAGACAACAATGCAACATGAGATCTAGTCTCCAACGGGACCATCGGATTAGTTTGAAATGATGTGTACATAAATCATATATGCTATCCCATTAAATTTAACATTCTAAACTCAATGGGATTATCAATATACGAATCTTAGGTCCCCTTGAGCCGATACCCATCAAGGTTACTAAAAATCAAAACTTTACTCAAAAAGGTGAATTTTCCCTCAAAACTTTCAGAAAATATTTTGAACCTTCTTATAGGTCAAAAATAACCTCCCAAATCCAATGGAATCGATGAATTCCAAATACGAGTATTCGATGATCAAATGTTGACCAAAGTCAAACTCCAGCTTTAAGACCCAACTTTATCCTATAAAATGATATAAAATCGACATAAAATGTCTATAATTGAAAATGAAGTTCCTCCTAGACTAGTTTCAACATTCTAGAGCTAATGGAACTGGAAAAATTTTGTTCTGAGACTCGAAACTCCAGATTTGGTCTTGTTCCACCTACTTCAACATAAATGCTCCCAAAAACTAAAAGATTCTCAAAGTTTACAACTTATAGCTCCATTTTTAAATCTAATCCCTTACACTTAATAATTATGACTGGGACAACTCTCAAAAATGGTAAATTTATAACAAATTCCAAAACTAACTTTCAGGGTTGTTTCAGAGCACTAGAGGCCTGGTTAATTGATGTAGAGACTTCCCATTCCTGAGTGGAAATGGGAAAATATCACTGTGGATTTTGTTTAGAGTTGTAGTGCACTTCTCGAGGTTTTAATTCAATTTGGGTTATTTCTCATAGGTCGACTAATTCTTCAAACTTCATACCGATTCATACTACCTACAACATATAGAATTTAGCCTAGATTTACCTCAGTGAGGTGGTTTATTTGCATAGGGTACCAGTTTCTATCATCTCATACCATGGTTCTCAATTTATTTCTCCATCATGGAGGATTATTCAGTGAAGTATGGGTATAGAGGTTCATCTTAGCATAATTTTTCACCCATAGAAGGATGATTAGTCCAACAGGACTATTTGAGTCTTAGAGGACATACTATGGGCCTATGTTCTATTTTTTGAGGTTCTTGGAATTAGCACTTGAATTTGGTAGAGTTCACATATAATAATAGTTACTGCTCAATCATTCGAATGACATACTTTGAGGCCTTGTATGGTAGACGGTATAGATCGTTAGTGTGTTGGTTTGTGTTTTTAGTCTAGATCGCAAAGTACAAATATAGTGACCCTTATGGTTATTTAGGTGTTTTATTCATTATCTTATATTATATAGCTTTTCACTAGATTCCCCAAGTCATTTGTGAGCTATTTGGATGGGTAGTCCGGCTCTCTAGAGGTTGGGTTGAGATATATCTCACTTTGCCTATTTTAGAACCTAAAATGAAGTACTCATCAAATTCAGTCAACTTTCCTCCAATATGTGCTCGAAATCAAATTTCAACAGTACCATTAGCTCCAAAATGGTTATATTAGGCTAGTAAGGGTGTTAGTATGCTTCTCGGGGTGTCCGGTGTTGTTTTTGGCACTAGGTGGCTTAGTGAGAATTTATCTTTTTAGTTTTAGGGGTCATTTTCTCAAAAAACCTCGGTCTATCATTTCAATCATTTCATTAGATCTGAAATGTCATTTCCATATGGTGTGCATAATTATTTTGTTGAAATCAGATGCGGAATGCTCTTCCTAGACCCACGGAGTTCATCTTTTTCAATTGTTGGAAAGTGCAGACACAGACCTCCCCAGCGAAGGGTGGATCACCCTTACGATCTTCGCACCTGCATGGAAGGGTCTGCACTGGTGATGTTTTCCTCAGTGCCTCATTTCCTTCCCGATGAGGTTTGCCCCTACGACCTTACGACCTGCATAAATAAATAAATAAATAAACCCCTCAGTCTTTTCAATTTATTTCACTGCAAATGCTTTATCTTTTCTCTCAATTATAGCGTCAAATTATGCATGAAACTCATCAAAAGTTTGAGGAAAAGACCATAAAGTTCCCCCTTGTTCTCCCCTACCCTTGGTAAGTTCTCTTTCTCAGTTAGTTGCATGGAAACGGAGTTTTCCTCCATTAATGGCCCCAAATGAGATGTTGTGATTTCGTTGATTTTTTTCAATATTGTTAGATGATTCTTGAACTTTGAGTTTATTTCACTCTGTGGTAATAGTTATATCTTTGATTCCAGTCGATTTCCTTCGTTTAATTTCTTGACACATGAATATTTTACTATTTGGATTATTTTTGGTTCCGGTTAGCGGTGCCCATGGGTCTATTTTAGGTTTGATTTTAAGCCCAATCCGGAACTTAGTTTAAATTGTATCATTAGACTTGTATTGATCCCTGAATTCTTAATTGATAAGTTTCATATCTGTTGAACACCGTTTGCTATCAATTAGGTTGATATTTTCATTTGTAGCGTTCTAATCGTTGAACGGTAGGTAGGCTCCGTGGGGCTATCTATGGGCATATAGCTTTCATAGTTGTACTAAATAGCATCCGTGGACTGGGTTTTTAGGTTTTTACCATGTACTTGGACTGGTTCTTCGATCCATTCCCTATTCTTTCCCTATTTTGGAGCTTTGTGTAATATGGCGCCCGTGACTTAGTATTAGCCTTGTGATGGATTTAGGGTGACTTTGGAAGTACTAGAATGCTGATCTATGGGTTGGTTTTGGGCTTTGCCCTCGGGTTTGGAGTGGTGTATTGTGCTACTAGTTCTAGCTTAGTTGTGCCTATTCAGGGCATAGATTAGCTATAGATATTGATGTGTTGTGAATCATTCTATAAGAGAGTGAGCTGCAGGCTCCGTTCTGAGAGTGCATTGGGGTCGGGGGCCGTATCATCGTACCATTGTTGGAGTATTGAGTCGTGGAGGTTTTTTACTTTAATTAATAATGATGAATAATGGCATAAAATATAAGTTAATATATCTTTTACTCATTTTAGACTCGGTGGGTATCGAGCACCCGGTACTACTCTTTTTACTTGTTTTAGTCCAGGATTCACACCCTAGCACCGGGTACTATCATTTGACCATTGTTCCCTTGGTCGTATGGGAGGCCTACAGGTAAGTGTTCTTTCTATATATGTTGCCATTCTTCTGGGGTAATTGGTGATGTTAACTTACTTATTATATTACTATTATTACTGGTAGTTAGTTTAGTATTTACTTTTGAACTTTTCTTATTATATGGGTTATTGGTGCGAGGTATCATTTGGTTATTCATCCTTTCCTTATTTTTAATTTACCGGTATACCATCCATGTTTCCCTTTGTTTGCTTATCCTTTTCTTCTGCTACTTACTATTATTATTCATGTATTGTAGCAAGGACTCCGAGTACGTTCATTCCTTCTTTCCAGAGATCTTGTTCTTTGTTTTTGCTAGTGATTTTATGCTTTATTTGTTTTTTTTGCTTCTTATCTGAGTAGATGGCTTCCATATTGTATCATTTACTTTTTTGACCTTACTTTCTTATATTCTGTTATTTACTACCATTATGATTATTGTGTGCCTACTGGGTACGGGTTGCTTCAGCGACCTATACTCATATTGTACTTATGTTTCCCTTATGCAGATCCGAGTGCTAGTGCCTAACGTTGATTCACGAATTTCTGTTCATTCTTGCTTGCTGCTACTTTTAGAGATACAAAGTGAGCCTGACATCCAGTTGTTCCTTTTCTCTCTGCAGATGGATTCTATATCTCTTGTATATTTGGAGATATGCTTATAATAGACTTTACTTGTACGCTATACTTAGAAGCTCTGTTTTTATTTACATTGATACCAGGTTTTGGGAGTTTTGTTGATTTTGTCATATTATTCTACTGTCATGATTATTATCTCTTTCTGTATACCTTGTTTATTGTATTGTGTGTTACACTTTTGGCATAGTAGACCTTTGCTTTGACTTGGGGCTACAAATGGGTTCTTCTACTGGTGGTATAGTAGGTGTCCTCATGATTTCATAAAATAGGGTCGTGACAACAAACTTTCTACAGGTTTAAACAGCCCAGAGTAGGCAAAAGTGCAATGTAGACCATAGACAACGTTCCTTAAAGTTCAGTATTGTGACCATGTGTTTTGCGAGTATCTCTTATAAAAGGCATAATGAGTTTGGGAAGTCAGGCAATCTTAGCCCCAGGTATATAAGACCATTTGAGATTCTTCAACACATTGGGAGTCTTACTTATGAGTTATCCTTGCCTCTGATATTTTAAGATATGAATTTGATTTTCCATGTATGTTATGACATTATGTTCCTAATGAGTCCTGTGTGCTCCATATGATACAGTTCATTTGGATCAGTGTTCAACCTTTGTTAAGGATCCTGTAGCCATTTTAGCCAGATATGTTAGGAGGTTGAGGTCTATAAAAAAATTATGGTGAATTTTACTAGAAGCACCACTCAGTTGACAAGTCTACTTACGAGAATAAGAGTGATATGTGAATGCAGTATCGGCAGTTGTTTGAGACTAGGTCTAACTTTTAAGGACGAAAGATTTTTTTAGTAGTAGATGTTGTAATAACCCTTATGATCATTTCAATGTTTATTGATATTTCATACATCTTAGAGATTTTTTATAACATCTCCAAGTCATTAGTAACTTACTAGGACTAGCAGTTTGAGGCCCAGGTCATTCGTTTGGATTTTATAGTTGTTTTCCTCTTTTAGAGCTTAAACATAGGAAATTGTTGACTTAAGTCAATACTCTTAGCAAATGAGTTTAGAATTCAATTTTTATAGTTTCATTAGCTCCATAATATAGATTTTTTTTCTAGATGGAACCTTAGCTCTGGTCCAGAGGCTTTTAGTGTGATTTTATCTCCTCTTAAGAGATAATAGTTGGTCAAGAGTTAAAATTTTAACCTTAGTCAACTTTTAATAATGAAAGCATCAGATCATAAATCTGACTTTGTTATCAGCTCTAGAATATCAAGTTTGGGTTAGGTAGTTTGTAGTTGGGGTCCCAGGTCATCCGAACTCATATTGAGTACTCGGTTGGATATCTTGATATTTAGCTTACTGTTGACTTAGTGAACATTTTATCAAAAAAATCTCATATCAGAATTTAGTCACTTCTTTTGAGTTGGAATGTCATTTTCATTCGATTTGCATATATGTTTTGTTTATATTGGGTCCCAAACAAATCCCAAAAGTCAATTTGAAGTTGTTCAAAATATTATCACTGACTGTAAAAAGGCCCTATGAGTTGTGGATGCTTCACACAAGTTGTAGGTGTGTCCTATGATCCGTGGGTGAGCCCTACAAGTCGTGGCATTGGACGATGCGATTTGTATATATGGTTTATTTATATTGGGTCCCAAACAAATCCCAAAGTGAATTTGAAGTTGTTGAAAATGTTATCACTGACTGTAAAAAGGCCCATGAGTTGTGAATGTTTTCCACAAGACGTAGGTGTGTCTTGTGATCCGTGGGTGAGCCCTACGAGTGGTGGTATTGGACCACGAGCTACGGGCTAGTCCGTGGCTGATTTTGGGTGAATTTTTTCCATGTTTTAATGAAGGGCAATCTAGTTTTTTCAAATGACTTTTAAAGCATATATAAAAGCATTTTAAGATAATTTCAACCATTTTCATAAGCTTTTAATCCTTGAAAACATAATTTGAAGATTTCTTCTCTTTAGGGTTTTACTTGGATTCTAAGTTTCAAGATTCAAGCCTTGGATAAGAACAACCTATTTTCTTACTAAATTCTTCTTATTAAACTTATTTTGTTTATTATTTCTCCATTGTTTCTTCCCTTCTAAAAGAGTTTGAAGATAGGATTTTGAACTTGAATTTCCAAAGGGTAAATTAAGATTTTGATTATGAAAATCAATCCATATTTGTATAAAAAATTATTTGAACTCCCCAAAGTATGGGTGTAATATTTTTCAAAGAATTTTCAAATTTGAATTAGCGTTTTTGGGCCTAGATTTTTAGGGTGCTTTTTTACCCAATTTAAAACATGCTAATATAGGTATCGTTCTATTTTTATTGATGAGTAGATCATTATTTTGTTAGAGGCGTGTTCGTTTGGGGCTGTTTGGGGCAGTTTAAGCTGAGACCCAATATTTTAGAAAAGTTTTATCAAACAATAGGTAGACCACGTCTTATTAATCTTAGACTAGGTGTATATTGGATATAATTATAGTATTTAACATATCTTTGGGTTGATTTTATAGGTTGGTACCTTTGACCCTTATCTGCTTCTTTCGATTTGATTATTTTTCTTTTCTCTTTGATATTGTGATTGAAATTATAAATTACTCACTTATGTCCCTAAGTTGGCCTTGTGTTGACTCTGCAACCTAGTATGGTAGGTTATCAGGAATATCCGTGAATCTCGAGCATTAATGAATAGTTCTTAGCTACTGCAAATATTATTTGAGCTTGTACATGGTCGGTAGGATGGTTGTGGACTTTTTGGTTTATGGTTGTGCATGACATTATCATGAAAAAATATTTTTTATATTGGTTTCTACTATTTTATGTCCTAGAGGCCAATATTAACTGATTTTGAAATCTCGCATGACCTTAAAGGCTCATTTTTGGTATTATGTGACTAAAATGGACTTAAATTGGTATTTTAAATGGATATTTGGTTATAAAGGTTAAAGATGGGATTTCTCATTATTTTTAAATTGATACTAGACTTAGGTAGGTCCTACCGGTAGATTTTGATTTTTTATTTATTTAATACCCCGATGAGGCCATGCACTAATATGAGATATGATACTATTAAGATAGGACCAAAAAGGGTCCAAGAATAACTATGAGATTTATGGTTTAGTGTGCGATCCGGGACCTCTATGGACCTTGTTGTGCTGAGCTAGAGTACCATAGGAGATAAAAACGATGGAGTAGAGATATATGGGAAGAGCCATCCATGGATCCTGCTTGCTGGGCCTATGGGTACCAGAGAAGGAGCATACATGTTTTTACTAACATCATTTTGTATAGTTCTACCTTTTTGTTGTTTTATGGTTACAGGGTTTGTTTTCACTTGTTTGTATCCCTCGGGTTTTTGGGTGCTCATTGGGATTGTAGTTTGATACTTATACTTGATTCTCCTTTAGGTATTTGTTACTTCTACTCGCTTTATTTTTTCATTGTTATTGTATTATTCTATTTAATGCTATATATTCTTTCCTTCCATCCTATTATTAGTTAATAGTATACCCGCCTTATCTATACTTTTTCATTTGTTAGTTGACCATGGAACCAAGTACGTCTCTACTTCTTTATCTGAGTTCTTATGTGATCATTACGTAAGGCTATGTCTATGTTTCATACTTAGAACCAGTCATCAATTCATTATTTAATATAAACATAGGGAAAATTTTGAGAAAAATAGTATAGTCCATTATTACGAATGACTCTATGGAACATAGTGTTGATACTACGGGCCGGACTATCCACCCCTGAGATATCCACCTGCAAGTCATCAAATTGACCTTGTGTAGTATGAGAAATCCGAAGGACCATAGTATGGACTATACTTACCATAGTATTGAATTGTAGTATTCATTCACTGACCCAAAAATTTAGTCTTTAAGTCTATGATCAGCCCTAAGGATCGTACAACTAATTTCATGGACCGTACCGTGAGCCTGTACTATTGATATAACAAAGATAAAATTTTGGCCTTAGATTCTATGAATAGTTCTATAGACTGTGAAGTTTACTTCACAATCCATAATGTCCTTCTGTAGTATTAAATCATAAAATTAAACCTTGGATCAATCCTACATATCGTGATGTTGAAACTATGGTCTATACTAATTCCATGGACCATACTGTGAGCCCGTACTATTGATAAAACAAAGATAAAATTTTGTCCTTAGATTCTATGAATAGCTTTATAGACTGTGATGTTTACTTCACAATCTGTAATGTTCTTCTGTAGTATTGAATTATAAAATTAAACCTTGGATCAATCCTACGTATCGTGATGTTGAAACTATGGTCTATATTGTTCATTATTATATTCTTTCCAACAAATATTGGGATTTTTTTAAGTCATTTTTATCAATTACCACCCCCTTCTAATATCAATTGTTAAGTGCATGCAGTGATTTTCGATGATTTAAGGCCCTAAGAAACTCCTGCAATAAAGTTAAGTTAAAAGCCTTTTTACCGATCAAGTTTTCTATTTATGTTCTTACAAGGGTCAATTTTAAATGATCATATCTTCCAAACTATAATAATTTATGTACCCAATAACCTATCAAACTAAATATCTTTGAATCTAGCTTCCAACGCAGTAAACTATTTGTTATGAGTTTGGGGTAAAATGTTATGACCATTTTAGTGAAGCATATTTAGGATGATCAATACTACAACCAACATTACGAATTGTATTATTGATATTGCCGCTCATACTGTTGAGTTTTGGGAAATTTCTTGCGCATTCTTAAAAGTTTATTTAATCCCTCCCCCAGCTTGTCAACCCTATGTTAAGTCAGTTTTGAGTATTTTAAGGGTTTATTTCATATATTAAACTAGTTTTCTCCTTGTAATCATCAATCAAAATATTGAAGATCGAAAAATTCTCTCAAATCCAACCTAGGATTTATCTTCTCCCTCTTTAACTTAAGACTTTCAAATCCAAAAAACTCAAGATATAAGGAAAAGGCTTCAACTCAAAGTTTTTCAATGCCTTCTCACTCTAAGAACTCCATATAAGAGTTTCTTTTTCAAGATCAAGCTCCAAGATTCAAGATTTTCTTCAAGTAAACTAATGTTCTTCCTCAGACTCAAGAAAGGTCAAGTCTCCATCAAAATTTTTAGTCTAAAAGCTTCATAATCAGGTATATGAGTATTCAATAAGAGTATCCTTTCACTCTCACGCCTAATTTACACGTTTCAG
>JBDJHY010167807.1:0-12413 GCA_039654485.1 Withania somnifera | reverse complement strand
CTCGGCTCTCATACCCTAGGCATGGCGGTTATCCTTAGCCACTACATTGCCCTAGAATCCTTGAAAGAACCACTTGGACAATGCAAAGATCTATTCGTCCCACTTAGCGGAATAAATAACAATAATATCATAAGTGTAACGGGTACCTCACAATAGTCAATAAATATTTTCAATAAAAGAATAGATAAACTCAAATCTCAAAACGATCTATCTCAGTCTGACTCTACTTGTTAAATAATGTACTACTAGCCCAAGAGTTTACTTGCTATTCTTCAATAAATAAAATAATAAGAAAATAAAGTTAAAGTTCAATCTCTAGATAAACAAAATAAAATAACTCCATAGCTAGACCATCGAATGCTATGAAGACTTACCAATCTTAGTCTTTTAAGAATGCAAGTATGGTTGGCAGTATTTGCATTGGGTTTAACACATGTAGGAAGAGTAGAATTAACATACAAAACATGCATTGAGTAATTGAGTGGGTATAAAACAGGCTATGCAGTACAAGGATAAGTATTATGCAATGCAGTACAAGGATAAGTACTAGCAGTTTTTAATGAAAACAATTAAAAAGTTATACTTTAAGTAAAATCAATTAAAACAACTTAACTTATTAGTTTTTAACAAAAGGGTAAGACTCAGTTAAGAACATTCTATCAATTTGTTTCCATCAAAACAGTCAATTTCAGCTTCTATTAGGGAGTTTTTATACAGACACACCTCAAAGTCGTAGCGATGAAGTCTACATATTACCCCATATAAGGGGGCCTCCATACCTTGCCATAGGGTATGAACCTTGCTTCACCTATTGGATCCAACTACTCTACGAAGGCACACTTACTGGGCCAAAATAATAATATCCCTACATTAGGATAAGTAGGTTTCGAGTATACGTGACTCGTCCCACCCTCTCGGTTCTAATACTCCTCCTATGAAAATAATTATACTTCTATTTCAACCTCTTTAACTCATTTCGGCTAATGGACATTCTCGAATGTGACCAACTAACCAAACCTGCACTCATCCGCCTGCAACTTTCAACTTAGCCAAAATGGGCAAATTTAGTCAACTTAGACTCTTCCTCTACTTCTCATTTCACAACTTATCAATTAAGCAAATAAAATCATTATTTCTCTTCTATTAAGATCAATTAGACAAAAATAGTCAATTTAGACATGCTTCATATTTATACTCAAAATGATATAAAAAGTCAAGTTATTATGACACTTTAATGCTCAATTCAAGTTTTAAAAGTAAACTTTAAAAACAATAATAATTTATGCTTCAAGACTTCTTTCATACCTCCTCCTAGATTTTAAAATCATGTTAACTCATGAGAAATTCAACAATTAAATAATCTTGATAATTATAATTCAAAACATCAACTCAATCATCAACTCAGAAAATCTCAATTTATAGAATTAAATAAGAGCCCTAGCATACTTCTACATCTTTAAAACCTTATTTAGAAAAGAGTTTTTGGGCATAAGGATGGAAGGATTCCTTGTTCATATCCCACATACCTGATTTGGAGCACCTTGATGGAGAAAAATTGATCATCAAGCTACTAAAAAGAAATCTCCTATACAAACCTTAACTTGCCTCTTCATAGAATTTTAAAGAAGAAACCCCTTTTTGATTTGATTAGCCAAAAAACTGGAATAAGTGTTTGGGATTTGTATAGTAAGTATTTTCGATTCAAAAAGACATTGGATAAATTATTTAAGAGGTGGAAAATACCCTAGAAAAAATAAATTAAAATTACACCTAGAAATTTCCATGGATCAATCCATGGACCTTCATCCAGTTTCGCGGACCGTGAAATTATCCTTAGGATAACGCCACGGTTCATGTGATGGTCCATCAAATAGGATCATAATCGTCGAAGGAGCCGTCGAAAGGAGGCATAACATGGGCATCACTGGTCTGATTTTCCAGACTATTCAACAGTCCGTCAAACAGGGCACACACCGTCAAAGGGCCCATGTAAAACTGGGCAGTTTCAGATTTTGAAAAAAATTAATCAATACATTTTGTTTAGCCAACACAACCTCTAGAATCAAGTTTCAAGGTATTAAAAACAGGAGATTCAACCTCATAGAGTTCAATTCACATTCCCAAACCATGAGCAATATGAGCCCAAAACTGACTTCTAACTCCTGGCTCGACATCATTGGTTTTGTTTAACTAGAACTCACTTGTTTTTCATTATCTTTGAAATGTAAATAGTCTATGATGGGGCTTGAGTATAAAGTATTAATTTATTTCTCGGGATAAGAATCGAGGATTACTGCAAATAAATAAAAAATTAAAATAATTTTATAAATGTATCTTCGGTATGGAAATCGAAAGTATCCAATTCGAGCAAATTTAAAATAAAAAAATTCTTGAAATTGATCAAACTTTTTCGTTTCGAAGTGTTTCACAAGGGAATCCATCGTTCTATAGGATTCTTTCATAGAAATCGAAAAAAGGTTATGTTGTTGTCATTTCAAAAGGATTAAAAAGCACCAAAGTAATGTCTAAACCCAATAATTTAAAATAAAACAATGATAAAGAATTCTAGTTTCACTTTGAATGATTCAGAATTAGCTTATGCATTACCTATTGAACTTATCTAGAATGGGTATCAAATCAATACAATATTGATACACGTTTATATAATATCGATATTTATTTATATATTATTTATACAATATGGATGCACGTTTATATACCATTTACACAATAGCGATATATTACATAATTTTTATACAGTATCAATACTTACATTACATGCAATCATTTTTTTTGTAACTTTTTATTTTGTAGCTAATAAATTTTTGAGTTATGATTTTATTAAAAAAAAATATAATTATATTTATTTCAATTTAATTACTTTATTGTATGTATATAAAATTCTCATTGAAAATTCATGACAACTTCATACGAAAATCTAAGTAATTAGTTTCGAGGAAAAGAAAAAGAGGAACGCAAAATCCATTCACATACATTTGACCCAAAGGCTTTGATCTATCTGAATTACATAAAAGCATCAAAGTAGTAGTTAGAGAAAAACACAAACGGAACAATGAAGTCCTAAATTCGAACTATCTCAAACCCACCACTGATTTACACAATTCTAATTTGTCCCATTATTCCTCACATACACACATTTTTTTCCACTTTCACACAAAATTCCCTCTTTTTTTCACACACAATATATATTCATTCACACCCATATTTGGATTTTATGAAGTAGAACCCAAAATTTTGAAATACAAATTGATGTTTCCTGATTCATTATAAGTATACACACAATTTGTTAATGGTGGTAAGTGGTACGAAGACATGTTTTCGTTATTGTCCATGCCACTTCCAAATGGGTCGTACTAGAATCCTCTTCAGTATTGCCAGCTTACTTATGCTTACATTTCCAGGAATGGGAAAAATCTTACGGGTATCATCATCTCAAATTTGTTGTCAGTGTTCAACTATCCAATGCTTTCTCCATCAACAATGGCTTGGATTCTCAGGTAGTAAACTTTCTTGCTTTTTACAGTTAGGAAAGTAAACTCTCCACAGCTTAATTATGCTTACATTTCAGGGGACATTGAATTAATTAAACTACCAGTTGAAGTTGGTTTATCACCTTCTGTGGAGCAAGTTGAAAAGTCTGCAGCATTCGTCTCTGATATAAACAGAAAGCCCATTTATCTCCACAGTAGAGAAGGAAGTAAGAGGACATCAGCTATTGTCTCCAGATGGAGGCAATACATTACTCACTACATACCACATGTTGTAGCCAGTACATATAAAGCCGCAGTCTCCACAGAGAACTGATCATATGATGCTAAAGGAATTGAAGAAACATTTATGTCACCTACATCAGAAGATCGTAAAAGCTCTAATGATGAAGTCAGCTTCGTCTCTGATAATCAGGGAGGGAAGTGACCTATGAGATCAGATGACATAAATTCTTCTGCAGAAGATATCAAGCACATTTTTGAAGCTAAAGACCTGCAAGAATGAAGGCGATGAAATTGTTTCATCCAATTTGGAAAGCACAATGTTAGCATCGGACGGTGGAGTAGCATCCAACATTAATGTGAACTCACTCAAGAATCAGCTTCCTCCCTCTAATGTCTTCTCCAGAAAAGATATCTCCACGTATTTCAAAAGTATGAAGGTTTAGCCAGCAGCATATTTTACTTATGAAAGGAAAAGATTGGGGGTGCTTTCTGCTTCAAAATATAACTACAAAAAGAGAGTACCTAAAAAAAATAAAGCCACAAGCATATACAATGAAACCAGAATGATGGAATCAGAAGACATAAATGGTTCATCTTCTGATAAACACTTAATTACTAACCTTTCAACTTCTGCTTCGAATACAGAGATGTATACTGGTCATAATGTATCCATGATTCAAATTTTGAGTTGAAACAGCAATTGGAAAGTGCAAACCTCAATAAAAGGTGCTGGTATTGTTGATGCAAGAAACAAATTATAATGTATTGCTAGCTCTAGGGTCTCTACCACAGAGAGGAGAAACATTGAGGTCGCCACACCTTCACTGGAAGATAAAGGGGAGCGGATTGAAGGAAATATATATGCTTCCACCACTGGTTTCATAAGAGTGTAGTCAAGAAGGAAGGCAGAGATGTTCTTAGTTTTCACAGATGGTCATTCATGCACCAGAGAAAAGGTAACAGAATCCTCCATGGCCTTCAGTCATCCTAGTACCCAGCAGCAGATGCTTTTATAGAAATCCACACCAAATACTATATTGTGGTTGAAGAAGCTGGGATGCGGACTCATGAAAGAAGCTAAAGAGGTTCTCTGGACAGTTCACATTAATTTAGTTGAATTTTTACCCTATGATTTTCATTTATTACTGATGTTGTGCATCTCTCTTCATTCTTCACTTCCTTTAAGTTCTGAGAAACGGTTTAAGTGAAAGTGCGCTAACAATTGATATAGAGGATAACGTAGATCTTAGTGCAAGTATCCAAATTAGCAATTTTTTACTACCGTTAACCAAGGAAAGGAGGAAAAAGATCTCTCTAACATA
The DNA here is from genome assembly GCA_039654485.1 of Withania somnifera. Lineage (NCBI taxonomy): Eukaryota > Viridiplantae > Streptophyta > Magnoliopsida > Solanales > Solanaceae > Withania > Withania somnifera. Next base: position 7,357 of record JBDJHY010167807.1, on the reverse strand, counting down.
AAGTACAAAAGGGAGGAAAATCTAGTACTTCTCTTAAGTGTTGAAAAGACTTTTCTAGTATTTCTTATATTTCATGTCCTAGAAGGACATAATTACTAAACTCGGTGAAAGTAAATAAATGCTCTAAAAATGCCATCATTTCTTTTGCTTATGCCAAAGGTTAGCACGTATATGCAATAAACATATGCAGCAAATTGGTGTACAAGGCCATGTAGGATCTAAAGCACACGGACAACGCAAGAGCAGACATTGCTATCAATACTTTTAACTAGTATTTGCTCGATTTCTAATGTTTGTTGTAATCCTATATATGGGAACTGATGTGGAAATGTTCAAACACTTTGAAGAAAATTCAAATTGAGAATAATTAAAGTTCATAAATATCTCATGCCATTTTTTTTTTCTTCCAAATTGTGAATAATTGAGAGGAAGGATCACATAAATTTCATGAGGAAACGGGAGAAATTGCATATTCATTGGATTCATTTTGGTTTGTGATTACATTGAGGAAATAAGATCAGATCCTGACATTTATTTCCACGTAAAAAAAGAAGGAAAAAATAATCAACTCCAGACATGAGCGTGATGACATTTTATTCTCGTTTCCATATAGGATGTGAGCTGATAAAACAAATAACCAATAGGGGGATACGAAAATATGGGTAATAACATTTGATTCACTCTTGGTTGATTAATTGGGAGAGGAGCTCGTAATTTAAAGAGTAATCTTAGTTAATAGAACAAGTTTGAGACCGTTGTACGGGAGCATAATCAAGCATCTTAGCCAACAAGAGTTGATGCAACTGGTAAAGGGAAGACCTGAAGGTCGAGGATTTGAATTCCGCCAATGCATTAAGATTCTATTGGTGGCGGATATGTAAGTACCTCTGTAAGCATCTAAAGACCCTAGGGCTTGTCCTAGCCCTGATGGTAATTGGCATCTAGTCATCTAAACCTTTTATTACCTAAAAACAAAATCAAGCATCTTAAGATACTCATCATACTAGAGCCTGCGGTTGGACTATGTCGTGGCTGACTGGTAAATACCAAGTAGGCTTGACTAGTTAACAACAACAACATACCAAGTATATTCCCATAAAGTAGGGTCTGAGGAGGATAGAGTATACACAATCCATACCAATATCTAAGAGTTAGTTAGAGAGGTTGTTTCCGGAAGACCATCAACTCAAGACCATACAATCTAAAAATGGTATAATATAAGGAAAAGGGATAATGGAAAGTAAAAAACAACAGATGAAACGCTATCACCAAATAATAGTACACTAGAGCTACAAGAAGTAACAAACCTCCCTAAATTTCTGGAAGCCAGACACTACAAACAAGGTACCATGACTCATAAGCACCAAAGAAGGACAAAGCAAACCTACCTACTAACAAAAACAATGCTCAACCTTCTAACTTTCTGCCCGAATCATTCTTTATACTTTCCTATTTAGCGTCATGTCCTCGGTAAGCTATAACTTCTTCAAGTTTTGCATAATCACCTTTCTCCAATATTTTCCAGTCTACCTCTTCCTCTCTTGGAACCATCCATCGCCAATCTCTTATACCTCCATGTTGGGGCATTTGTGTCCCTCCTAAGCACATGTTCGAACCACCTCAGTCTTACCTCCCGCATTTTATCTTCCACCGCAATCACACCTATCATGTCTCTAATAACCTCATTCAGATCTATCACATCTATTAAACCCACACATCCATACAACGTCTCCACCACCTTCAACTTTTGAATGTGGAAATTCTTAACTAGCCAACACTTTGTCCCATACAACATGGCTAGTTTAGTTACCATTTTGTAAAAAAATTATTTCAATTTAAGAGTCAATTTCTTATGGTTCAAAACCCCAGATGCAAGCTTTCATTTCATCCACTCTATGTCAATATAATGGGAAACATCCTCATTAATCTCTCCATTACCCTGAATTATAGACCACAGATACTTAAAGCTATCTTTCTTACAGAGAGTCTGGTATCCAACTTCACAATCACGTTCTCCTCCTACTCTACCTCACTGAACTTGCACTCCAAATACTTTGTCTTGGATCTGCTCAATCTAAACCTTTTAGACTCAAAAGTTTATCTCCAAACCTCCAACTTAACATTAACTCTTCCGTGGATTTTCGTCAATCAAAACTACGTTATTCACAAAAAGTAGACACCAAGGTACCTTACCTTTAATTTCCAGCATCAAGCCATCCATCAGTAAGGAAAATAAGAACAGGTTGAGGATCGATCCCTGATGCAACCTCATGACAACAGAAAAATGATCTTACTCTCTTTCCACTATTCTTACATGAGTCTTGGCTTCATCTAGATATCCTTAATCACTCTATTATACGCCACAGGAACACCTTTAGCCTCCAAACACCTCCAAAGAACCTCTTTAGGAACTTTATCATAAACCTTTTCTAAATCAATTATTACCATATGTAAGTCCTTCTTCCTTTCTCTATATTTCTCCATCAATCTCTTTGCCAGATAAATCGAGTTTGTAGTCGAGCGTCCTGACATGAATCTGAACTAGTTCTTGGAGATAGTCATAATCTTCCTCATCCTCAACTCCACTACTTTTTCCCACACCTTCATCATGTGACTTAACAACTTGATACCCCTATAGTTATTGTAATTTTGGATTTCTGTCTTGTTCTTGTACAGAGGGATCATTGTACTCCATCCCTAGGCTTCAGGCATCTTCATGATCCTGAAAATAATGTTATAAAACTTGGTCTGTCACGCCATACCTTCCCCCTTACATGATACGAGCACGTATCACACCAATCATACTATACCTATGTTACAAGGTGTAGTCAAGAGGATCCAAGGCATGGACGATATAGATGCACTAAATGGAGCTCCACCAATTGAATGTAAGGACCAGGAGGAGAAATCTCAAGTTTGGAAGATAGCTTGGGAATGATGGAAGACTTCAAGGGCTAGAGTTGATAAGACCCAAACTTAAGGGGTCAATATGATAGCTCCAAGACTTGAAGGACTACTTTATAGTATTAAGTTATTTATAGGCCAAAGTATAATTTATGCAAACTTATTTTAGTATAAATATCTGACCTTAGTTTATTTTATGCAAATTTTGACAATTGAGAATTTAGAAAACTGAATAGTTGATAAAGCTATTAGAGTTTTAGATTGATGTTAAATTGTAGGGTTACATCTAGAACTAGCAACGGATTCGATTCCATTGTTGTTTTAGAACTACTTATTTGTTGTTTCATATTGGATGATCACATGTGGATTCGATTAAGTTCTCATTACAGTTCACTTCCCTCTTTGATATTCGTGGATTCGAGTATCTTTCTATTCTTCTCTTCTCATCTTATTATTTCCCTTGGGATTATTGACTTTTACTCTGTTTAGTTGATAATTTTTGCATATTATTACTTTTTGTATTTTATTTTTCGATTGGATTCATGTCTCTTTATACAAACCATCATTTGGTATCAGAGCTTAGGTTAGTAATTCATTCCATCAAATTACAATAGTTAGTTTAAAATAGAAAATTCAAAAAAAAAGAGGAGAGAAAATTCAAAATTCTTGGAAAATTTCCAAAAATTTTGAGTTTTTGGTTGTTCTTGGTGTCTTTGGACATTAGATTCTTGTTCCTTAGTGTTCTATTTCTCGTGTCTTCACTTTTGTGTCAATCCTGGTTGGTTTGGGGCTATTCACTATTGTTAATCTTGAAGTTTTTGAAGGTGTTGAACTAGGGTTATTGGGGTCTTCAATTTCGGGTGTATTCTGTGCGTAAAAAGTAATGGGGTTTGTTCCCCATATCAAAGAGAGCACGTGGTCAAAATTGGGTACAATTTGGAGTTTATTTGAAGGTAGCTAGGGTTTTGAGACTCGAGAACTTGTTCTTGGGTGTTCTTGTGAAGAAGGTGATGAAAAGAGACTTTTTGATCCAAATTCCTTGATTCAAAGTCGTTGAAACTTGTTTGGGACTTTATTATACACTTTTTAAGGGGTAAAAAGGTCTAATAAAGTTGAATTTGTGAAGGAGGAACATAGGTTGAAGAATTGAAATCGAGCAGTCCACTTTCACTCGGAAGACAGTTTCGGCTAGCTGCCTCAAGGTAGAGGATTTGCCCAATTTTTCTTCCATCAAACACTTGTGTGAGACTGTGTATTTTTTCCAGAAAGACACATCTTCAATTCCATAGGATGCGCTGCCTAAATCAGGACGAATCACCCGTTACAAATATTCCAAAAACCAACTTGAACAGCTAGACTTCAAGAGATTTGAGCGAGCAGTCTCCTTTTGGACGAGCTGTCCATTGAAGCCTACCAATCTTGGAATATATTGAGACAGTATATAAGCTCTTGGACGAAGCTTTGGATGAGTTGCTTCCTCTTAGGAGAGTTGTCTAAGTCCCTAGAAGCCAAACCGCGCAACCTTTCCTACACGAACAGATTTGTTTCAAAAAGACGGCTCAAGTCTTAACCCTTTTAGATGAGCCATCCAAGGGGAGATAAGCTACCATCAAGCCACATTTGAGCCTCCCAAAAGGAGGCATAAAGGAATATAAATAAACAACTCAATCCCCACCCAATTGGGCAAGCTATCCACCACAAGAAGAACCGTCCAAAGTCCCACCCAAACACAACTTTCAAATTTGAGTTTGGTACTTCAAATATAACGCCGTATCAAAGTTTTTTCTTCCGTACTCATATATTTTCAACTATTATTGATTAGTATTATTTCATACTAATTAATCTTTAGTTAATTTTAGATTTTCACTTCTTTTGTATATAGCCTTGTTTCAAGCTTTTCTAGTTTTGTTTCCTAGACCTTATTGGTTCCAGTCTGTTTTATTTTTTTATTTTTCTGTTGTTTTGAGTCGACAAAAATTCATTCCTCCACAAAGTATAAGCATCATTGTGAAGTGATTGATCAAGTTAATTCTTTATCAACATTGGAAGAAATCCTTTAGGTACGTTGGGCGAATTTTAATACGAGAGGTGTGAGGTTTTCTTTATACTAACTTATTTGTTGACTTTTGTAGGTACATAGGGGATATAATGTTACAATGTTATCCATGGATTTGTCTTAAGCTTGTGATTACATTAGTAAGTACGCTTGTACTGATCATGGTTCTGAGTATGAAGATGAGACTCATGAATATGAAGAAAAAGTCTATGAGGACTATGATGGTTCTTGTAGATATGAGGATGAGTCTCGAGAGTATGAGTGTGAGTCCTATGTCAATGATACGTAATGTTCGAGTTATAATGGTGCTTTTAAAAAAGAAGAGTCGATGAGGAACTAAAGTTGTGAGGTTGTGTTGTATCCCTCGTCTTGTGTATCTTCCTATCCAACTCGGAGGATTCAAAAGGTATATTAGGAACCAGCTCTAGGACGTCATGTGGACCAAAGTAGGTGTGAGGTGAACCAAATGAATCAAGGTGAGAGGATCTCAATACGACCGATGTGTAAAATCAATGTAAGTGTGTGTGGTTGCTAAGGGTTTGTACTAGAGTTTAATAATCGTATTACCAATAACTACATTAAACCTTTTGCGGTCAAATGGTTGGGGATACCTTGGGTGAAGAGGCAATACCCTAATCAGGTTCAAGGTGGGTATTGGGTAGATAAAGGCATGAAGATAATCTTTTCACTTGGCAAGTATCAAGAAGAGGTGTGACATACTTCCATTGCCAGGTTGCTAAGTTCTTTTAGGAAATCGTTGGTTTAAAGAACATAGGATTCCACTTAGTCATTCCTGGCATTGTTATGCATAGGACCACAACTATAATTACCTCTTCCCAATGAGTGCTCCATAAAAAACAAGGGAAAGAAACACATCTTCACTTGAAGGGTTGGCTGAATCACTCGACTCTAGTGAGTATGTGAGGAGATTTTGCATGAAGCATGAAAATTTCATCCAATTGTGCAAAAAATGCAAGCTGAAGAATGTCAAAGATAAATGAAGATTACTTGTAAGGGTGCAACAAAAGAGTGTCTACTTGAAGCTAAACAAGATGCACCATGTGAGGTTGGCACTAAGGAGTTGAAATTATATACTGAATCCTCCACTGCTTGTACAACCAAATGGAGGCTTGATGTGAAGTAAGGAAATCCTTGGCCCTTGTCCAAACTTCAATAAAATTGAGGGACAAAAGATTGAGAGAAGTAAGGAAATGTTATGTGACAACTCTAGAGTGGAAAAAAGAGAGGTTGTGAGGAGTGACATGAGTGAGTTGTCACAAACTTACATTAACTTTTCTTCTTCTAGTTGTGATTCTTATACAGGTGTTCTCGGGAGCAAACTGAATAAAGAGCCTCGTTGCATGGAAAACCATGAGGTATTTGAAAGCTCGACAAAAGGTCAAGAGTTCTCAAGGAAGATAGCCAAGACAAGTAAGTTTTTCTTGTGTGCTTACAGGTATGGTAGCTAAACTCAACACTCCGAGTGGAATAAAAGGGTATTTGTTGACTTGAGTGTGTGATAGCTCTCCATTGCTTGATAATTCTTTGTCTTATGTTAATGAGCATATTTTTTGTGGTGACCATGGTAGCACTTTGTTACTTAATGATGATGTCAATGTTATGAGTGCATAAATGCTAATTGATCCTCTAGATGACCGGATTGATTGTCCTAAAGTCGATTTGTGTCCACCTAGTGTTAGCACTTTTGACTTGAATGAGTACTCACCCTGTGTCAAGTTTTGTGGCCCTTTAAATAATAATGTGGTTGTGAAAGTATTGGTACATTAGTTGATCCTTTTGATGACCGAGTTGCATCTTCTAGTAAGATCAATTTGAGTCCACCTAATGTCCACACTTGTGCTTTGGATGACAATACATTATCTTATAGTAGGGATGATCCTTTGGGTAAAAATAGTCTTGATTTATTAGATTGTTTAAGGAACCAGTCTGATAAAGGTCCCAATGATATTGGTATTAATTTTGATTCTTTTTATGATACCCCACCTTTATTTGATAAGTATCTAATGAATTTTTTTATTCGTGTGTAAACTTGAATTGTAATTCATTTGATGATAATAGTGGTTTGTGTCAAATTAGGAGTCCTCATCTTAAGAGTACTGGTTCCATGTTAGTTGGCTCAAAGTGGGATCATGTGTGTGAATCCTTTGAACTTGAAATTACACCAACTAGCATGTTTAATTACAAAAGTCAACTTAAGGATGATGATGATCCGCTACCTGAGGGATTGGATAATATCCATAATGAGCCTCATTGTAGTGAAGGAGTTACTAGAGTTGATCTTGGTAATAGTCATGTAAAGTGCTTAAATGTTGATCTTTATTCCTTAACCTATGATTCTATTTCTTATCAAAGGACTAATGAATTGGAGTATAATTT
>JBDJHY010167796.1:0-12414 GCA_039654485.1 Withania somnifera | reverse complement strand
GAAATCTCAACTTCAACCCAAGACAGATGGATCAAATGTATTAGATCTTTATCTTCTTCACATGAATGAATGAAGAACACTTATGAACAAGTTGGAGATTTCAAAACCCAACTATACCCAAACGACCTCCATTTCACTCAACCACAAACTATCTTAGATATGGGGAACAAACCCCAAATATGTTTCAACGCTAAATTCGCAGCCGGAATTAAACCCACTTATTCTTTACCTTCAAGTTTGAAGAACACCATGAATGTTCATCCTCCAAAAACTTGAACCTATAGCAAATCAAGTCCAAAATTCACCAAATTTGATTCCCAAGATCCTTGAGCTATGAGAAACACTTCTAGTAACTTTTGGAACCACGAACAACAATAAATCAAGGCAAAATTAGGAATGAATTTTTGGATCTAAAGATGAACACCCCCAAAAATGAAAATCACCAATTCAACTCCAAATCCTCCCAAATTTGATTCTCCCACTCCTCCAAGTATAAAAAATAATTCTATAAACTTTTGAAGCCCAGAATCCAACCAAATCAAACACAATTAGAGGTCGAAAATCTGGAAACTAAGATCATGAAGAACTTAGAATTTAAATTTTAGAAACTCATCAAAACGCCACCAATCTCTACCAAATTCAAACCCTAATCTCTTTGATATGTAATAACAACTTCTCATCACCCAGAAACTTCAGATTTAAACAAACCAACTCTAAAATTAAGCTTGAAATTCAGATTAAGAAGATGAAGATGGAGAACACCAAAATTGCAATTACCTCAATTCTTCTCCGATTCGAATGAAATTCGAACTAGACAATCCTTGCAACTATCAATTGATGAATTTCAACTTTTCAACCTCCAAATCTTCTCAATTGATCACAATGTCAAATCACATTCAAGCTCAACCTTCAACAATGGTAGATGTGGCAATTCAACTCCGATTCAATTCAATTTTGAGATATGTAAGCCAAATTACTAGGAGAACGATTCCTAGTAATCAAAATCGACAAACAAACAAAAATTGAATACGGATCAAATTTGTTGAATGTTTTGGAATTTTTATATTTTTGATATTTTTTTGTGATTTTGAGATTTACAACCTAGGATTGTAATTTGGTGAAATGAATTATGAACCTAGGCTCTAATACTAAATGATATGATTTAGCTCCCGAATCGAATTGAAGACAAACAGAGAACACAAAAATGGAAAAAATGAAATACAAAAATGGAAGGATAGAAGATATGCGAAATTCAATCACAAATCCATGTAAATTGAATACCAACTCAATCAAATGCAAGTAACCAAATGATACATGCACAAATAGAAGACTATATTATTTAATTAAGGAATGAAAACTATACGAGCAATCAAGGATGTGCCCACCTTAATTCACTCTCGTAATTCTCACTCTATAGACCCTAAACGATTAATAAGCTAATCAAAATATTACTCGTCCTATACTAACCTATGAAATGTGTTTGTTCTTACAAACTCATAATAAGACAAAAATCCCTACCCATTTGAAAGATCACACATATATATAGTGGCCTAAGTTTCATTTATTACACTTAGTCCCAAAAGTGATCTAAGATGATAATTTAGTCCTCAAACTTTGGGTCCCTATATATTAGGTCCCCAAAGTCTTCCAAAGACTTCCAATTGTATCCCAAGATATTTTCCATGTTCGTGTTTGCTTCTTTTAGCTTAGGATTATATACTTTATGGTTCCAACTAGTGCGTATATTGCTTCCTTAGCTTGTGGAATCGTCTCTAGACCATAAAGTATAGGTCTTGCATGATTGGTGCTACCTGATATCATATCATTCTTACTACATATCCAAGAATAAGTCATCCCCTCTGACCTTCTAATTATGAGCTACTTATCTAGATTTCGACGTAGATGATGATCCATGGTATTTAGATTATACTTTATATTATCTCTAGTATACTCACTATTTTCTTGGATTTAAAAATAGTGATGTACTCATTTCAAACTTGTATTATTTTGATAGTTTATTTGTAGTGGCTTATGTACTAAATACCAGGCTTCTAGTGTTATTTTATGAAACTTAGACTTCCTCTTACTCCTTTTCCCTTACTTTTATGTTTTATCTTAGGTTTAAATTATATTCTATCTTGTTCGTTCTTGTTGGGTGGTTCGCCTAGTGTGTTCTAGGTCCTCATGACTAGAGAAATTGGGTCAGGACAAATTAGTATTAGATAGGTTTATTGGTATTCTTAGTACATGATTAGTGTCTAGTAGAGTTCTACGGATCAAGTATGATGAGATTCATATCCCATCTTTAGGAGGCTATAGGGACATCTTTAGTAAATAAGTATCCTTTTCATTTCTATGTCAAGCGTTATATCCTAGTTGGTCTTTTGATATCTCATTTTTTTCTTGTTCACTCTTTTGTAAATGGCACGTACTCGATCATCAGATGTAGTTGGAGATAGAGATCCTACCACACCACTAACTAGGGCTACAGTGAGATTTGAGCTTGTAGTGGAGGAAAAGGTCAAGCGTATGTCCATACTTCAACACCTAATTGAGCTGCTTCTTCCATTAGTGCTCCATCTCCTTAGATAGACCCTGTACCAATTTAGTTGCAATCGGAGGTGCAGATATTGGCTATATTTTCATATGTGCCAGCTTCAGTTCCAGTTCTTACTTAAGATATGTGAGGATTTTTATTACATCTTTTGGGTATGCTGGATCAGCCAGCAGGTACGGTTCAAACATCAGTCCAGAGTTTTTTTGGTTGGGGTTTGTAACTATCTGATTTAGCTTATCCAATTCAGATGGATTTATCTCATATTTATACTCCTTCAGCACCAATATAGAAAGTCCCTTTAGTTTCTCCACCCATGCCATCTCACCCCTATGTCTAATTCTGATTAGAAGGCTTTAGGTAGTTTTCTGAGACTAGACCCTCCCAGGTTCACCGACACCCTGAGTGAGGATGACCAAGACTCTATTAATAGATGCTAGGAGGGGCTACATAACCTCATCCTATTGGAGTCACATAGAGTTGATTTTACTATATATCAGAGGGTAACATAGTCAAATAGTGGTGGAGGTCTTTTTTTGCTACTAAATTAGTTGATTCTTCTCCCTTGACTTGGAGTATATTTTGTGATTCTTTCTTGGAGAGGTACATCTCCCACGTAGATCGGGACAAGAGGATTTTATCTCCTTTAGCAGGGTTCTATGACTGTGACTGAGTATAAGGCCCAGTTCCATAGATTATCTGAGTATGGGGCCAGTTTGCTTTCTATAAAGGTGAAGAGGATCCATCGCTTTGTGTGGGTTTTAAATTCTAATATTTATTGGAATGCAAATATTCTTATTGCTACTAGTGCATATTTTTATAAAATTCTAAACCATGCTCATATAGTTGAGGGCCTTCTTTATAATAAGCGAGGTAGTGAGGTGAAGAGGGGATGTCATCAGAGAAAGTTTGGTGGTTCTAGATTTGGAGGTAGAGGTTTGGGATCCTGGGGTAGGACCCCAACTCAATATCATAATTTAGGGTAGTCTATCCATCCCATTTAGTCTTCTTTACAGGCTTCTGATAGTGGTTCTCAAAGTTTTTCTTATGAGGAATAGTCATCGGGTTCATCTTCGAGAGGTTCTACTTTGGGTTATTCAGACCGTAGTGGTTATTTTGATGTAACTAATTTATCCCAATAGAGCAGTCCATTAGGATCGTGTTATAAGTGTGATTCTATGGGACACCTTTCTATACATTGCCCCTAGTAGGGTATTGTTTAGACCATTATTTAGCATATTTTTTAGACCTTAACAATGCCAGCTTCTATCCCTGCTAAGCCTATTGGGGAAGTTCCACCAAAAGGCAGAGCTAGTAGTGCTTTATCTAGAGGTACTCTTCAGTGGGGTGGGGGACATGGTCGTGAGGATGGACATGGTGGTGGTTACTAAAATTTTAATATTGTTCCAGGTATGTTCGAGGCAAAGGCCTCTAATGCATGGTGTCAAGTAACCTTTATGTGTGTTATCAGCCCACTTTGAATTTATTTGATCCATAATGTACATGTTCTTATGTTTCTTCATATTATACTCTTTCTTTGAGATGGTCTAGTAAGCCATTTCCTGTTCCGCTATCTATTTCTACCCTTGTAGGTGATTCTTTAATAGTCGATCATATTTTGAGATCCTGTTCTATGACTATTGATATTTTGAAATTTTGGATGATTTGATTCTATTGGATATGTTTTATTTTGATATTATACTATGCATGGACTAGTTATCCCCTTATCTTTCAGTCATGCATTATTATGCCAAGACCGTGACATTAGAGGTTCTCGATGCATCAATGGTTCTATGGCAGGGTTTGGTGAGTCACATACCACGAGGATCATTTCCCACATTCAGTCTAGCCATTAATTCTCTCTTGGTTGTTTGGTATATCATGCTTATTTTAGGGATATGAGTGTTGATACTTTGTCTCCTGAATTGATACGTGTAGCTAGTGAGTTTGTTAATGTGTTTTTGACTGACCTACCTGGCCTACCACTTGAGCGAGACATTAATTTTGATATTAAGTTAGAGTTGGGCACTAGGCCTATTTCTATTACCCCCTATCATATGGCACCTGCAGAGGTGAGAGAGATTAAGACTCAACTTCAGGATTTGTTAGATGAGGTATTCATTAGACCTAGTGTTTCACCTCAAAGTGCTTATGTGATTTTTGTGAGGAAAAAATATGGTCCCATTCATGTGTGTATTGACTACAAGAAGCTAAATGGGCTCACAATGAAGAACAAGTATCCATGCCCTAGATTGATGATTTGTTTGACCAGCTTTAGGGGTTTTCTATCTTTTCTAAGATTGATTTGAGTGTTGGTTACCTCTAATTGAGGATTAGGGTAGAGGACATCCCTAAGATAATATTTAGAAAGCGTTATGGTCATTATGAGTTTCTAGTGATGTCTTTTGGGTTGACCAATTCCCTTGTAGCTTTTATGGATTTGATAAACCATGTGTTCAGGTCCTATCTTTACCCCTTCGAGATTGAGTTCATCGATAACATCCTATTTTATTTGCAGATTAGAGAAAAACATGAGAGGTACTTAAGTATTGTGCTTTAGAATTTGAGAGATCATCGGCTTTACACCAAATTCTCAAACTGTGAGTTTTGGCTTATGTTTATGGAATTTATTGGACATGTGGTATCTAAAGAGGGTATTATGGTGGATCTGACTATGGTTGCAGCTATTCGTAATTGGCAAGACCGACTACTCCCACCGAAGTTTATAGTTTTGTTGGGCTTGCTCATTATTATCATTGATTTGTTGAGGTTTTCTCTTCCATCAAAGAGATATTGACCGTATTGACTAGAAATGAGGTTCCTTTCCAATGGTCTGAGTAGTGTGACCCTTGCTTTTAGAGGCATAAGACTATATTGACTTTTTCCCCTATTTTGAAATTATCGGTTAAGGGTTAGAGTTTTTGGGTATATTGTGATTCTTATGGTGTTGGTCTTAATTTTGTATTGATACAACAGGGATGAGTAATATAATATGCTTTGAGGTATCTAAAGCTCACGAGTGCAACTACCCCACCCACGACTTAGAGTTGGCAGCAATAGTTTTCGTACTCAAGATTTGGCGGCACTACTTATATGGGATTCAGTTGAGATCTTTATTGATCATCATAGCCTTCAGTACATTATGAGTAAAAGGAGATTAATGCTCACCAGTGTAGATGGACTAGGTTGTTAAAGGACATAACATTTATACTTTGTATCATCCATGCAAGGCAAATGTGGTAGCTGATTCCTTGAGTTGCAAGTTAATAATTTTGGGTATCTTGGTTGTATTATCAGTGTATAAAAGGCCATTAGCCTTGGACATTCAGTCTTTGGCTAACATTTAATTAGGCTTAATCTTTCAAATTTTTGTTGTGTTCTTTCTAGTGTTAAGTCCCGTTCTACTTGTTTTATCAGATTCAGCAACGTCAATTTGAGGATCCAGACTTATTTTCCATTCATGATTGGATGTTGAGGGGTGAGCCCCACAAAGCTACTTTGGATTCATATGGTATTATGAGGATTGAGAGTCATATGTGTGTTCCCCGGGTTTAAGATTTGATTCAGTTGATCCTTCAAGAGGCCGATTGTTACCAATGTGATATCCATCCAAGTGCAAAACAGATATATAGTGATTTGCGATAACATTGCTGGTGTAGTTGTATGAAAAGAGATATTAAAGTGTTTGGCTCTCGATGCTTGAATTGTCAGCAGGTCAAGTTTGAGCACCAGAGACCCGATAGGTTGATGCACTACAAAGAAACATGACTTTTAGTGGAAATAAATATACACTTTAATAGAGGAGGCAATTAGTATTTTCAATATTATCTAATTTCCATTGTATCTAATATCGCTAGAACCTTTACTAGTATTTACCTATCACTCCCCAAGCCTACACCCTAGATGGGACACAGTATTAAGAATCCCGAAAGACCCTCAACTAACCTTTTATATCTGGCATATATACTAACATATGTGGAAAATTAAAACGGAATAGTAGATTGAACTTAAATGGACCAGCTGAATGCAATAATAATCAATTCTGAATTGAATAGAACAATAAATCAAAAATAACTGAGCAATGATGAATACTATGTCTAAAATCCTCTATTAGATAAGAAGTACATGATAGAAAAAATCTCTAACACATAAGAAAAAGGTACCAAAAAAATAATACAATTTAGGCTGAAGGATCTGGTATCTGTTGAGTAAACATCATGGCCATCGGATCATGAGGACTCACTGCTAAAACTGTTTTGAATAAAGATCCAAGACTATCCTTGAGTGCGTGATGGATGACCTAAATTTACATGGTGAGTGTAGGCAAAAAATATGTGTCAGTACTTCTGGAATGTACTGAGTATGTAAGTAGGTAAATAAACAAAACTAATTAATCAAGTAACATAGTTTCATACTGAATCTGAAAGAAAATGAACTAAAATAGGAAACTGAAACATACATGAAACACTGAACTGAACTGTACACTTGAGTAACAATTAAATATTGTGAATCATGATAGATTTATAAAACATAATAGCAATGAATCATATTTGACCAAAAACATACTTAAAACTGAATATCATAGCATTAATGAAAATAATCATATTTGTTGTAAACTAGTGAGTCATGCAACATGCTTGATTATACTGTAAAACAGAACTTAGGTAGAACATAGGTAGGATATTCTCTTAACTGACAGAAATCATGTGAGCCTTATGTATTTCAGTGTGCTTCCCCCACATCGAAAAGAGGGGGTCCAATACTTGCCAAGGTAAGGGACCAAAACTTACTATGTAGATCCATTAAACTTTTAACTGGGCCATTTTAGGCTAAATCTTATGGTGGAAATGTAGTTTGCAGGGCATGCGACCTTGGACTCATACCATCTATGTGCTAGATACTACTCCCAAAACTGAAACATTGGTGCTCATACTGTACTTAAATTTCCCATGATCATTGATGATTTATGCCATCTCTAACACAGTAACTTATTTTGACTAGTAAAATAATGCTTTAATTAAGCTTGTAATAGCCATACTGCAATAATATGAGTTTGTGCTTATTTCAAGCTTGAAAACTGATTTTCTTCACTCTGTGATAAAAAAGACCAAATACATTGAAGGTGTTATAAATAGCCTAAAAATTGTTCTTATGCATAATTAGCAAATACTTAAAATATCGATCTTAAGGCATGTAAATATTACTTACTACTGAAATCATGCTTATATACACTTTGAATGCTTGAAACTGATAGAGCCATGAGCTATATGCCTACGAATCATGGTAAGACTAAGCAGTGACATGTAAATGTGAAGGAACACATGAAATAACAAATCCAATGTAAAATGGACAATTCTTCAATGGAAACTTGTCTATGAAATGGTTTCATTCTTGGGATAGAAGATGATCAAGATAATAACTCATAACCATGAGGAATTATGATAACTTATGAGAACATGACTTATGAACTTATGACCATCATTGAAGACTAAATATAGAACATGGGGATGAGCTTGGGTAATAACCTTAATCACTAAATCTTAACTTTAAAACTTAAATTTGGGCATGAGAGTGAAAGGATACTCTCATTGAATACCCACAAACCTGCAAGGGATAAATTCCTTAGTAAAATCTTGATATTGAGCCCTTGGAGATAGAGAATTTTTCCATTTTACTTGGAGAGATTTCTTGTATTCTGGTTTGAAAACTTGAAAGTGTGGAGTCTAGAATGAGGGATTTTGGGGTTGATCCTTACTACAACCATCTACTAAGAGTCAAAACGATGCGGTATAGTATATATTTAGGAGGGTAAATTAACCTCGTGCCCTTAAAATAAATTAGTCGACAAATTTTACATAGGGACTAAAGCCCACGTCGGAGGCTAACTTGTCCAGTTATGCCTCACATCACGAGGCTTTTCATGATCCCTTTTAAATGAGACCCTGCTCTAAGTACCACGGTGCAAGGCTAACTTGCTTAATTTTACCTCAGGATGCTAGGTTAACTTGATGACTTAAACCTTTCATCGTGGGGTTCCTTTCCCAACTATGTTTTTCACTCAGACTCCCAAGCATGCGGACCAAGTCCTTTCTATACGATGCATGGGTCAAAATATCACCTACTGATCTCCAATTATCTAGTGAAATAAAATAAAAGTGAGTGAAACTCTCTCAGGTCTTATAATATCTCCTCCTTAGGATCATTCATCCTCGAATAATGGGTAAATAAAGGGACTAAGATTGACCTGGCAAGGTTTATCTATTGAATAGATGACATTCACCATTATGTTGAATATGAAACCAACCTTGACTTAACTGTACTGAACATATAGGTACATAATAATTGAATCTCCTAGCTGACTGAGACATGAATGAAACTAAGCATGGTAGGAACTCATTAGTATACATCAACTTACACTACGTTGATACTAAGAAATAGTTACGTCAAATAGAGTTGGAACTTAGAGAGTAAATAGGGATACTTGGCCATCATATATTCTTTGGATTCCCATGTTTCTCCTTTTACGGATTGATTCTTTTAAAGGACTTTAACTGAGATAACCTCATTATTCCTGATCCTACAAACTTTTTGGTCTAGAGTCGAGAATTCTACTTGCTTATAAGATAGGCTATCCTTCACACCTACATGGTCTATAGGCATGATAAGTCATGGAACTCTGATACACTTTCTTAATAAGGATACATGAAAAATTGGGTGAACAAATGCTAACTATTCAAGAAAATCTAACTCATAAGCCACTTTGCCCACTCTTCTCAGAATCTAGTATGCGTCTATATAACGAGTACTGAGCTTCCTTTTTTCGTAAACCTCATTAGACCCTTCATTAGAAATGCTATAAAGAACACCCAATAATTAACTTCAAAATCAATGTCTCTCTTTCTTACGTCTGCATAAGCCTTTTGCTTACTCTGAGATGCCCTCAACCCCTCTCTGATGAGCTGAACCTTTTATGTGGCATCATGGACTAGGTATGCCCCTACCAACGCAGCCTCGCCAACTTTCAACAACCTTATAGAAGACCTTTCCTCCCATACAAGGCTTCATAGGGAGACATCTTAATGCTATCATGGTAACTGTTATTGTATGCAAACTCAACCAAAGCTACATGATCATTCCAGTAACCCTTGAAATCTAGTAAGCAGGCCCTCAACATATCTTCCACCATCTTAATAATGTGTTCTTCTTTTTCATCAGTCTGTAGATTAAAAGAAGTACTAATAAGTACTTGGGTATCCATACCTTTCTAGAATATTTCCAAAATCCAGAGCTAAACTGGGTACCTCTGTCTGAAATGGTAGACATAAGAGTACCATAGAACTTTATAACTTTCTGAATGTACATCCTGGCTCATCCTTTGTTGTAAATAAATAATGAAATCCATATTCACTACTTTCCACTTCCAAGATGGAACCTTAAACTCTTGGTTCATATCTCTGGGCTTCTGATGTTAGACTTTCAATTACTGGCAGTTGGGGCAACTAGCTACAATATGTGTTATGTCCCTTTTCATGTCGTTCCACCAATAGACTTTCCTTAAGTCTTGGTACATCTTAGTGGAGCCCATATGAATCAAATATCAAGAACTATGGGCTTCTAAAATAACCCGTTATTGCAACCCATGAATATCAGGGATGCATAATCGATCTTGACATCGAAGCACACCATCTCCTCTCGAAGAAAACCTCAACCTTTTTGCAAGAACAACTTTTTTAAGCTTCATCAAACCATATCATTACCCTACTTCTCTTTCACCTCAACTACAAAGGATGACTACGAAGCATTTTAGACCAACACACTACCATCATCTGCATCAATCAGACGAACACCCAGGTGAGCAAGCCAGTGCACATCTCGAACCAACTCTTTCTTTTCATTATCCACATGGGCTACACTACTCATGGATAATTTTGTCAATGCGTCAACAACTATATTCACCTTACCTAGTAATTATCTCATAATCCTTCTAAAGTTATAACCATCTCCTCTAACAAAATTTCAACTCCTTCTGGGTGAACATTGCAAACTCTTGTGGTTGGTAAACACTCCATATGAGTACTATAAAGGTGTTGCCTTCAAATCTTTAGAGCATGATTCTTAAGATGGCTCGATACGTAGGCTATCACTTTTCCATGCAACCAAGTCCAACTCTGGAGGCATCACAATATACTACAAACCCATCTAGTAGGGTCAACATTGGGGATGAAGTCAATCTATACATTAAATCTTGGAAAAATTTTCTCACAACTATCTGACCACTGAAACGTAACCTTCTTTTGAGTTAGTTTGGTCAAAGGTGAAGTTATAGAGGAGAATCCTTCCATAAACCTCCTATAATAACCAGCTAAACCCAAGAAACTCTGAATAACTATAGGAGAGGTGGGTTTAGGCCAGTTTTTCACTGCATCCATCTTCTGTTAATCGACCTAGATATCCTTACCAAAAACCACATGGCTGAAGAAGGCAGCTAACCTCAACCAAAATTCACATTTAGAAAATTTTGCATACATTTTTCTGTGTTGAAGATTATGCATCACAACTTCAAATGGTCTACATGCTCTACCTTACTTTTGGGTTAAACCAGAATATCATCTATGAATATGATCATATACATATCCAAGTATGGCTTAAAAACCCATAAAAGCTATAGGGGCATTTGTTAGTCCAAATGACATAATTTAAAATTCAATTGTGACTATATTGAGTTCTGAAAACTATCTTCGGAATGTCACATTATCTTAGTTTGAGCTAGTGATAGCCAGATTTGAGGTCTATTTTAGAGAATAAACTAGCATCCTGAAGTTGATCGAAGAGTTCATTGATTTTGGGCATAGAATACTTATTCTTTATAGTGACTTTGTTCAACTGGTAATCTATGCACACTCTGAGTGACCCATCTTTCTTAATGCATGAATAAGACTGGGTCAAATGAAACCTTTATCAAGAAGGTCTTTTAATCGATCCTTTATCTCTTTGAGCTCTTCCAGTGCCATTATGTATGGCAAAATGCATACGGTCTGAGAAACTAGAAGAAGGTCTATTCCGAAGTCGATCTCCCTATCTAGAGGGACTCCATGTAGATCCTCATGAAAGACTATTAGGAACTCACATTCAACTGGAACTGATCGAAGATTTGGGGTCGGGGATCAAATATCCATAACTTGAACAAGATGGTAGACACACCCTTTTCATATAAGATTTTTGGCCTTAAGGTATGAGATGAAAAGACTTCTAGGTACGTAAAGACTACCCTTCCATTCTAAGACTGGATCATTTGGAACTTGAAACTTGACCACTCGGGTCCTAAAATCAACTGAAGCGTAGCATGAATAAAACCAGTCCATTCTTAGAATGATATCAAAATTTATCATATCTGGCTCTATTAAATGAACCAAAGTGGCCTTTTGGAGGATTAAAACTAGACAATTAGTCACGACCCGATTTCTTGGATCATGATGGCACCTGCTATACTACTAGTAGGAGAACCAACCCCATAGTTCGAAGACAAAGCTGAGGACTACTACATTAAAAGTGAAAAGCACAAGTATAATAATATATAAATGAAACGGAAGTATAAAGTATTAACAATTCCCAAAACCCGATATCAGTGT
This sequence comes from Withania somnifera, assembly GCA_039654485.1. Classification (NCBI taxonomy): domain Eukaryota; kingdom Viridiplantae; phylum Streptophyta; class Magnoliopsida; order Solanales; family Solanaceae; genus Withania; species Withania somnifera. The sequence goes on along the minus strand of JBDJHY010167796.1, from coordinate 231 downwards.
AATACAAAATCTCTAAGTACAGAATAAGGAATCAAATCTCTAATACAAATATATCTTCGAAAATACATGGAGATTAAAGTCAGTGCTGAAGAGAAATAGGCCAAGCTCACCTTGAGTCTCTAAAAGTCAATAGAATCTGCACAAATAGTGATTTGTGAATCAAGGTCGGGCACCTATACTCAGATCTGCACATGGCAAGTGTAGTATGAGTACAAGTTGTCGAAGCAACTG
>JBDJHY010167777.1:0-12415 GCA_039654485.1 Withania somnifera | reverse complement strand
TTGGTTAACCTCTCTTCACACTCAACCATAAATTTGTGGGCATCCTCCCCCGGTGCTCCAGTGAATCTGGGGGGATCCAATCTTAAAAATCTAGTCAGGAGCTTCTGCACTGCATCTAACATGGCTGAATATTGCTCAACAATAGAAGCAATAGTAGGTACTGGAAAAACCTGAACAGGAGCTGAAGTCAATGTCGAAACCATAGGTGGCACTGTCTACACAGTAGGCTGAGATACCTGGACTAATGATTGTGTCCCATCTGTAGGAGGGCCTCCAAAGGCTCTAAGTAGCTTCCATAGTATGCTATGGATGTCTGGAAACGGTGTTGTAGCAGGTGTGGGAATAGATGTTCTTGTTTGTGCCGCAATAGGTGCTGCAGGAGTGGGTGGAACCTCTACTGTAGTAGCTAGAGTAGGCACATCGGTTGGTGCCTTAGTCGTCCTCTTACCTGCGGTTGAACATGTATGTGGCATTTGCGAAAGTGTGAGGATAATGAGTGATTTGTTTCAAGAAACCATCAAGGATATACGCATGACATAGAATTCAAAAGAAGTATTCAATTTTCCTAAGTGTCACTATAGCCTCCCAAAGATAAGCAACGAACGTCTCCACGCCGATCTGCAGGACTCTACAAGACATTGATTGTGTACACTGACACCAATGAACCTATGCTCTGATACCAATTTGTCACGACGTTATTTTACGGATCATCATGGAACCTACTATACCACTAGTAGGATAATCAACCCCCATAATCTGTAGCCGAAGCGGAGGATTACTAAATCAATTGCGAAAGTATATCACGAATGGGAACCTGTACTCAGATCTGCACATGTGCAAGTGTAGTATGAGAATAAGATACCGGAGCAACCTATACCAGTAGGCTTCGAGGGCCCACTAAGCACATAACAATAATAAAAGCATTAAATAACAAAGTACAAGAAAAGGGTCACAGAAGTAAACTATTCAATACGGGGAAACTAGCAACTCAAATACGAGTCAAGTATCACATAGACTGATATCGCTAGCTAATCACATAACAGGACCTCAGGAAATGAAGGAAAACGTACCCAGAATCCTGGCACAATATATACGAATAAATAAGAATAAAAAAAGATAGGAGTAGAGCATGGTTGGTATACCGGTAACCTCAAGTGAAAGGGTAAGTAACTGAATAGGAGTGTAAGACCCAAATCCCACATAACATGAAGCAGCAAGTAACCATAAGGACAACTAAGCAGTAATACGAATAATAAAGTAAAGAAATTAAATGCTGACAAGTCCTCCATAAGAAACGCAATGTACACAAAAAACACGCTCACCCATAAGCACCACCTTACTACCAGGGGTACACTAAAGAAAACAGGTGCAAAAAGTAAACATACACATGAACATCATCAAAACCTCACATCCCACTGCCAGAACCGCAATGAATCACAAGTGGCACCTTGTGCCCATATCATCAATATCTTCCACCATCTCATACCTCAAATCAATAATATCCGTTAGCACCTGGTGCCTTAAATCAATAATATCCACTAGCTGAACTCGGCAGGTCAAGGCGTACAATGCTGGTATATCATAGGGTATTACCACTAGTCCCCAAAAAAATAGTATCATCATGTTTCCACAATTATTAGTACCTCATGTGTCAAAAAGCTATACTCACTGTCATATGGTGACGGACTCAAGTTCCAGTGTTGTACTCACAATCGAATGGAGTCAGTCTCAAGTCCCAACATTTATTAGTGAAAATATATTTCCAGACGTTAGGAGGTAAAGCATGGACTAAAACAAGTGAAAACTTTATTACCGGGTGCTTGATATAATATCGACACTAAAATAGTAGAAGATAATTACTTATGTTATTATTAAATTGTTCTCGCTTATTATTTTACGCTTCTATTAACTTTATCATCAAATCATCCACTAGCCAGCATGGCTTATAAATTAGGTGGTGATACTACCCAGCCCCAATGCACTCTCATCGAAGCCATAGGCCCTGCCTCTCATTTCACGAATGCAAAACATTTCAACAACATATATATCAACATATAATCATGAATTTTCCACATTCTATGCCTTCGTAGGTATCTCTAATTAAATGCTAAATCTTGGGCCCCATATCACTCACATGCCAAAATATCAATATCAACATGGAACGGACAAAAGAACGGTACAGGGTTACTATTAGAGTTACCCAACCCACGGATGCTATTTAGTACAGTTATTAAAGTTATAAGCCCAGATATAGCTCCACGAAGCATACCTATCGTCCGATGATAAAGTTCTGCAATATCACGAATCATACTCCAACTGACATCAAACGGTCTCCAAATAATATGAAACTTGATTCAAAGTATTCTATATATTAATATGAGTATAACAGTGTATTTTATGCTAGGTTTCGGACTGGGCTTAAAACAGCTTGCGGGGCCCACTCACTAGAACAGAAAGCAAACTTTACTACGGGGTTCCAAATGACATTAGGGACTTATTCTCCAAAATTAAGCACCATTTGAGTGACAAAAAGGCTTCAAAACATCCCGGACAGATATGACCCAAAAGGGGTCAAAGATTCAACCTTCATGATTTTACGTTGGAATTATGATGTAATAACGATCCTAGGAGAAATTTATATTCAATTAACTAAGAATTACATGGAAATCAGTTGATTATGGGATGATTTCGTCAAACTCAATTATTGGAGCCAATAATGGTGGAAAACCAAGAAATTTAGGAAGAAGAAGAAAGGAAAACTTACCCAAAAACGTGTGGAATCAGTGGGGAATAATGTGAGGGTCTTCCTTGATCTTGGATTTTTTTAGGGGGTTTATTTTCTCTCAGGAATGGGGTAAAACAATCTAGGTCTGCTGAAATAATAAAGGGAAACGTGCAAGAATTTTATATGCTGCCAGGCGCGGTGCACCACGATCGAGCGAGCAGGGTGCGATCATGCAAAAAGGAAATTTCAGCTTTTATCATGATCCCGTGATTATGTTACGATCGTGCTGGAGGAAAAAAATTTCATCGCGGTCGCACTGAAGGGACCGAGATTGCACTAAAGGCAGTGCCTGCACCAGTTACAGGTTTCTGCTGCATTTTCAGAATTTTCACCTAGGGAATCGGGGATCAAACGGAGTCTAATTTTGACAATCCAAATGTGCAACTAGCATGGAAATGACATTTTAGACTCAATGGAAACGATGAAATTGAAATCCAAGGTCATTTATGCATAATGACCCCTCAAACCAAAAGTAGCCGAAAGTGCACTTCTCCACCAACACCTCGAAAATATAACGACAAGTCCAAAAATTATACCAATACCTCACTTAGACTAAAATCAACATTTTGAAGCTGCTGGAAGTGTCAGAATTCCAATCCGACCCTCCAAACATCAAAATACCACTCAAGCTCCACTTTAGGCAATAAACTTAACTAAAAACCACAATTTCGCACAATTCGCTTACTAAAACTCCAAAACACAAACTTAAGGTTGATCTTTATTTTGTTTGGTATTCCGAAGCTAACATAATTGTTGAAATTAAATTCTGAGATCATCTTAAAGAAAATTTGACTTTGGTCAACGAGTACTTACTTTTAGGCTCTAAAATAAGAAATTTAAGATATTTCTCAACCGAGTCCCCATGGATTTGAATTGTTGGTCCTAGCAAGTCATAAATAACTTGGGATAACTATCAAAATTCTCTGAATACAAAATGTCATGTATTTATAATAAATGACCATGAGGATTATTACAGGATTGGATCAGAATTTTGATAATTTCATCAGCTCCAGAATGTCGAGTTTGGGCTAGTTGAGTCATTGTTTGTCCCCGGGGCTGCCACTGTAATTTTGAGGTTATGAGTGAAAGTTGTGAATTTTGGCCTAAGGCGTTGATTTGGTCAATATCCTTTCAAAACAGCATCATATCCCAATTTCGTTTGTGCCATTGAGTCCTAAATATCATTTCGGGTATGCATTCATAGTTATTTGCATAATTCAGACCTCGAACACATTTCAGATGGTATTTATGGCCATTTTCTTATTATAGATTTCTGTTGTCAAAACTAAATCTGGTGCAGAGGGATTCCTTCTTCGCGGTCACGGAATTTCCTTACACAATCGCGATTTTTTTCTCCCATTATTCTACGTGATCACGTCCTTCTTCCACATGATTGCGATGAAGCTGTGTCCCTTACTCTACCCAATCGCAATCCCTAGTCACACGATCGCTTTGCCTAGCATCACATCTCATCGTGATCACGACCACTTGTCCATACAATCACGATGAACAAAGGCCTCCTAGTATATAAGCTGGTTCCTTAAAAATCAGATTATTTCTCCATTTTCCTTCTCGGGTTATCCTCTGTCCAAGCTGTATTTTGTGTCCAAAACCTATCTAGATTGAAGGAAAGTCCTCCCCCAAGCTCACCCTCGCCCTCCTTCTTTTTGGTAAGTTGTTTTCTCTTCGAGAGATGGAGGTTTTCCCCATTGTTAAACCTTAATTAAGTTGATAGATGTTTGTCTCTTATTTTCAGTTAGCTTATTATCCATTGCTAGTGTTTTGGATGGTTAGTGCTTCGTGTTCAGGTGACAAATTAATTCGGGTGTGTATTCCTCTCGTTCTAGCTCATTTTGATTTTGCAATGTTTTTCACTTTTGATCATGCTGCTTCTGGGCTATTTTGAGGACCTTTCAGTGGTTCGTATAGGCTTAAAATCGAACCATGTATTCCTAGAGTCGAGCCCATCATGCTGGTATTTTTAGTTTAATTTTCCAGACTGTAGGGAAGTGGGATTGTTTTGGGGCCCGTTATCCAACCTGGGTTGCTAATCGCAATATGGGTCTCGTTCTTCATATTTTGATCCTTGGATTCATAATTGTATAGTTTCAGGTGACATCAACTGTGTTGGAGCTTCAGGCCCACGGTGCGTGTATTTTAGGGACTCTCATCAATGCCCAGGTAGGCTAGGTTTATTTATGTGCATTATAGACTAGGTTATTATTTGTGCTTGTAATATGGTCAGTAGTGTGAGTTAGGTTTTTAGGTTGATCGTTGTATTTTAGTTAATATCCTTTTGGATTTAGAGGGCCTGTGAAAGGGCATAGAGGGTGAAGGGTTGTATGTACAGGTCCTGAACCCACTGTGTGGAGGCCACAAACCTTGGAAACTAGTCTAGTTGTTGCATGGTGAGTATGGTGCGATGAGTTCTTAGCTGATCGCCTTTGGCATATCCTAGACTCTATTTAATTCTGTTTCCATTATTATTTGTATTGTTGTTGCTATACTGTGTTGAGGCACTAGTATATTACTGTTTGGCTGGTTATGGGCACTGATAGGGGGTGAGGCCCTGAAGTTTGGAACTGTTAGGGCGAGGCCTTGGTTACTGGAACTAATAGGGGGCGAGGCCCCGAGATTTGGCACTGATAGGGGGTGAGGCCCCAAGTTTTGGAACTAATTGGATAGGGCCCAATATTGGCACTTATTGAGAAGATGGTCCTTGGTACTTTATGATACTGCTCTATTTTACTTTTCTGCACCCCGTTTGTTTCCTTTGTATTGTGTATGCTCACTGGGCTTAAGGGGGAAGTCACGGTGGGTTTTGTTGTGCTGTTTGTACTTACTAGTGGTATGGGACACCAGATAGGTTTTGTGTGTTTACTTTCTGTTCCTTACTTAGCTGTATTCTACCTTTTGATCCTTTATTCGTAGTGCATATATAGATATCCTTATGGTTAGTTGGGTCTTGGCTTAGCTGGAGCACATGTACATTTTCTTACTTCGATTTTGGGTTTTTGAGTACTGGTCACTCTGGAACGTGTTCACCATGTTTTAGTTCTTGTAGATCTCTACTTACTTTCTCGGTGTTCTTATCTTTCCGCATATCTATTAGTTTTACCGCTTTCCTGCTATCGTTGACCTGTTTTACTACCTCGCTGGTATTAGTTGCATTTTATTTTAGCCCAATCAGTCTATGATGCCTACTGGGCACTTTGTTTGGTACTTATGCTGCATTTCTGTACTTTTTTGTGGTGCAGATATCGGCAGGGGTTATCAAAGATGATGTGATTGTGCGGGGTAGGTACATCGGTTGCGGAGATTCTTTGCCGTCTGAGCTGACCGCGGTTTTCTTGATTTGCAGCCTTTTTTATTCTGTCTATAGAAGGCCTTGTGTTGTATTACTTTTGTAGGAGTAAACCACGCAGATCAAAAGTTACTTTTGTATTACTTTTGTAGGAGTAAACCACGCAACTGGTTTGATGGAGCCTGTAGGCCTTCTTTATTCTGTCTATGGAGCTTTGTATATTTATCGTTTGGACACTCTGTACAGTAGCTCCATGTGCCATAGACACCAGGTTTTGGGATTTGGGTTGTTTATGTATTCTTCTACTTCCATTCTTTTATGTTTCTGCTTATGCTTTTCCGCCTTGCTGGACGATTCGAGTGTTTATAACCCGTTGTACGTAGCTCTGAGCTGTAGGGTTAAGCTTGTCATTGGAGGGCTGTAGACGCCATCATGACCTGAATTTTGGGTCATAATAGAGTGGTATTAGAGCTTAGGTTCACCAGTCTCTCTGGCATTGGAGCAAGTATCTAGTGGAGTCCTGCGGGTTGGTGCATAGACGTCCGCATCCGATCTTCGGGAGGCTACGGGGAATCTTAAGAAATACTGTCCTCTTTAAAATCCTATCGTGCGTTGTTATTCATACTTCTTCTAAAACTTACCTTGGATTTATTCCTTCACAGATGGTCCTTACTAGAGGATCTTTCGTGGATCGGGACCCTCTCCCAGCTAGTCAGGATGCTCCGTCGGTCCCTACTAGCCCAGTTATTTCATAACCTCAAGAACCTCCCGCGTCACCACCATAGCTTGTCCAGTCACTACCTGCTGTGTTCAGAGACTTATTGTGGCAGATGCTCTAGATGTTAGACAGTACAGCGGCGGACAGGCCGAAGTCGTCTGCTCAAGGAGTGGCGTAGGGTGCATTGTCTCCCCAAGTGTTTGCAGCCCTACCACCACCAGCTCCATCATTTCAGACTACTTCCACTGCTCCTGCACCAGCACTCGCTCTTGCTTTACCTGCATTTGAGGTGCAGAAAATGTTGGACCACTTTCTACAGATTGCCCCCGCCAAGTTTTCGGTAGCGCAGGGGTAGGACCCTCACGAGTTTGTTACTGTCTTTGAGGAGCGCCTATGGACTTTAGAGCTTCTGGATTCGCACGGGGTAGACTTCACTTGCTACCTTCTTGAGGGTACCGCCAGTCACTGGTGGCGAGTGTTTCGAGACGGTAGATCACCAGGGTTAGCTCCACCCACCTGAGGACAGTTCAAAGAGGCATTTCTAGCTTAGTATGTGCCTAGGAGAGTCTGTGAGGCATCGCGGACATAGTTCGAAGGGTTAAGATAGGGTTCTATGACGGTGCCATAGTATGAGGCATGGTTTATTGATTTGTCCAGGCATGCCGGGGACTTGCTAATTCCTAAATATTTCTGACCACGCTTTTCATATGGAGATTTTGACTCGCTAGGCTTAAGGGGGCAGCGCCATCAGCGTGGATTTTCAGGATTCAGGTTAGAGGGTTATGATTTTGACTGGAGGTCCCAGCCTAACCAACAGTATTAGGCCTTTGATAGCGGGATGAGTAGCCAGGCCGTCAGGGGCCTAGTTTCAGCTTAGCGAGGCCATGTAGAGGGATCCCGTGGTCAAGCCAGGACTGGGGAGACTTTCTATGAATGTGGGGAGTGGGTCCATTATGCCAGACATTTTCCCAGGATCCCCAAAGATTGTTCAACTGAGGGGTGTTTTGAGTGAGGAGGACGGGGTCACTATGCTCGAGATTTCCCTTAGCGTAGGGCCACCAGGATGCAACGTTACCCATAATCCATTGCAGATGGTGCCACCGGTCAGAGGTAGGCCACCACCCATTCGAGGAGCTAGAGGAGGAGGCCAGATGGCCAGAGACAGAGGCAGGGATTTGGGTGCACAATGAGATGGGGGACAACACTAATTTTATGCCATTTCTAACAGGGCTGAGACCGAGGTATCCGATGCAGTTGTCACCGGTAGGTTGACTGTTCTTGGGTTTTCTGCATTGATGTTATTTGATTTGGTTTCCACACTACCCTATGTATTTGTGTATTTTCTTTCGCGTTTGGGGGTTGTTAGTGAGAAGATGCGTGTTATCTTGAGTGTATCTACCCTAGTGGTACGGCCCTAGTGGTGGATTGGGTATATAGGTTGTGTCTGTGACTATTTAGGGTCACGACACGTGGGCTGACTTGATTGAGCTGGCTATGCTAGATTTTGATGTAATTATGGGCATGGACTGGTTGTCCCCCTATCGTGCGGACCTGGATTGTTATGGCAAGATCGTGACCTTATCTGTGCCTGGTATGCCTTCTTTAGTGTGGCGCGGTCCCACTAGTCGTTCATCGGTTTGGGTCATTTCTTATTATTAGTCTCGTAGACTTATTATTCGAGGTTGTTATGCTTATTTGGCCTATGTTAGAGATGTCAATGCTGAGTTACTTTCCCCTGAGACTATACCGGTTGTTAGCGAGTTTGTCGATGTTTTCCCTGCTGATTTGAGTGGCCTTCCACCAAAGCGGGATATAGACTTTGCTATCCAGGTCGAGCAGGGCACCAGGCCCATTTCTATTCCTCCGTATCTTATGACACCGGATGAGCTTCGTGAGTTGAGTGTTCAACTGCGGGATTTTCTTGACAAGGGTTTTATCTGTCCTAGTGCATCGCGTGGGGTGCCCCAATGTTGTTTGTAAAGAAGAAGGATGGGTTCTTGCAGATGTGTGTTGATCATAAGTAGTTGAACAAGGTAACCGTTAAGAATAAGTATCCCTTACCCCTTATCAATGATCTGTTTGATCAGTTTCAGGGAGCCACGATGTTCTCTAAGATTGATCTGAGGTCTGGCTACCACCAGTTGAGGATTCGGGCTGAGGATGTCCTGAAGACAGCTTTTCGGATGAGGTATGGACATTATGAGTATTCTCTATCATCTGGGCAAGGCTAACATGGTTGTTGATGCCTTGAGATGGAAGGTGGTTAGTTTGGGTAGCCTAGCTATAGTTCCTGTTTTTGAGAGACAGTTGGCTTGAGATGTTCAGTTCTTGGCCAGCATAATTGCTAGGTTGGATCTTTCAGCGCCGGAGTGGATTTTTGCCCATATTGAGTCTAGATCGTCCTTATTTGACCAGATTCTACAACGCCAGTATGAGGACCCACGTTTAGTTCAGTTGAGAGAGGGTTTTATCGGGTGATTTTAGTTGGGGTGTGATAGATTCTGATGGTGTGTTGTGGGTTCATGTCCGCCTTGTTGTTCCGACGGTTGGTGATATGATTCAGACCTTGTTGCGTAAGGCCCACTATTCCAAATACTCTATTCATCCAGGTATTGCGAGGATGTATTGTGATTTGAGGCAACATTAATGGTGGCGAGGTATGAGGAGGTCTATAGCATCCTTCGTGTCTCAGTGTTTGAACTGTTAGCAGGTGAAGTTTGAGCACTAGAGACCGAACGATGAGATACAGAGGCTCCCTATCCCTGAATAGAAATAGGACCAGATTACTATGGATTTCGTCACAAGACTCCCGTACTTCCAAAGGGTTTGATTGTATTTGGGTCATTGTGGATCGATTGACCAAGTCAGCTCACTTCCTGCCAACTCGTTCGACCTGGGATGCATAGAGATTAGCCAAGCTATATGTCCATGAAGTAGTTAGGCTTCATGGGGTACTAATATCTATCATATCCGATCGGGGTACACAGTTCACCTCGCGGTTCTGGAGGTCGATTCAGAGAGAGATGGGTACAGAGGTTGATTTGAGTACAACGTTCCACCGGCAGACGGATGGGCAGTTCGAGAGGACTATCCAAGTGATCCATGACATATTGTGTGCCTGTATTTTTTACTTTAGAAGTAGTTGGGACAGACATTTTACCTTGACAGAGTTTTTGTATAATAACAGCTACCACTCCAGTATTCAGATGGCTCAATTTGAGGCTTTGTAGGGCAGATATCGTAGATCGCCTGTGGGTTGGCTTAGTGGTGGCGAAAATCCACTCCAAAGTTTTGATTGGCTCCACGATACTACAGATCGGGTCCGACTTATTCAGGATAGACTGCTGGTAGCGCAGAGTAGGCAAAAGTCCTAAGTAGATCATAGGCTTCGATCCTTTGAGTTTAATATTGGCGACTTGGTCTTTCTTCGAGTTTCACCCATGGAAGGTGTTATGAGATTTGCTAGGGAAGGAAAGTTTATCCCTAGGTTTATTGGGCATTATGAGATCTTTCATAGAGTTAGAGAGATTGCCTACATACTAGCCTTGCCGCTTGAGTTAGCTGCAGTTCATCCGGTTTTCCAAGTATCAATGCTTCACCGATACGTATCAGATTCGTCCCATGTCGTTTTTTGATATTTTATATAGATTGATGATGCATTGACTTATATTGAGGAGCCTGAGGCTATTATAAACAGGGATGCAAGACAGCTCAGGTCCACGGAGAGTTCGGTAATAAAGGTTCGTTGGGCTTATCGACCTGTCGAGGAGGTAGTGCCGAGGAGGCTACCTGGGAGACAAAGCGTGAAATGCAGACCCAATATCCACATCTGTTCGAGCCTTCAGGTACTACTTCTTCCTTGACTTCCTAGGACAAAAGTCCTCTTTAGTGTTGGATGTTGTAATGACATGTTTGGTCATTTCCTTGATTTCTGTCTTTTTCTATGCTTAGAGCTATCTAGTAGTTGCTCCAAGTCATTTATGACTTTCGGTGCCCTGGCAGCTCTTTTGCTCGTTATTTCAGTTTTTCTATTTTAATATTTCAATTTTAAAATAGTGAAACTCAAGAGTGAAATTATAGTAAACGCGCTCAAAATTAAATTCCAACATTTTCGTTAGCTCCAAAATGTCGACTTTGGTCTAGGTGTACCTTAAGTTTGTGTCTCAGGATTTTCATTTTGAGTTTGGGCTGTTTTGTGGAAATTCAGCCCAACCAAAGCTCATTTTGGAGCTCGAGCAGTCTTTTGGTGACTAGAGCATCAGATCGAAAATCTGACAATTCCATCATCTCCAGAATGTTAATTTTTGGCTAGTTCAGTCACTCGTTTGCTTCCCAAGGTGTCTTGGCTGGTTTTTAGTCTGTTTGTGAAAAGTTCAAAAATTAGATCCTTTTGATCCTTCTGGGTTTGGGATCCATTTCGCTTAAACAGCCTGAGTTTGTCATTTTGTCGATTCTGTTGAGTTCATAGTGTGTTTTCCACAAAAAATGCACTCTTGGTATACTAGAATTGAAAACGGGAAGCTCATTTTATGCCTCCTAAAGAGTTCATGTTTTGCTGAGTTTTGCTGCAGCTAGTAGACAACCCCACGACCCTTGGGCCGCACTGCTCCATTGCCCTATGCCTAGGGATCTTTGATCTTAGGCGTATTTACATGTTTTGTTTCAATTAAAGTCCAGTATTTTAGCTTAGTTTTGTGATAAATTGTGTGTTTTGCACTGTCTTATTGATTGATATTTATTTCTTTCACTAAACCACATGATTAGTCTATTTCAAGGACTATTTGGAGCTTTTATGGATGAAAACCAAGAGGAAATGGAAGACGGAATGAATAGAGATCGTGTGAGGAAGAAATAATGAGAAACAAGCCGACATATAGAGAAGAACGACCCATCATGATAGCCATCACGTCATGATGCAAATCGTGATGGGTAACTATTTAGCCTGGAACTCTATCAAGATTGGGATAATGGCGTGATGGAGGTCCCATAACAATTAGGATCACGTCATGATCCCCTATAACAATGCCAACAATTTCTCTCCTTTTAGTTTAAGTTAAGGGCAAAAGGGCAAATCCGTGTGGCAATTATATAACCCTTGTTGAGGCGATTATGAAAGAAGTATTTTCACCATTGGAAATAGTTTTTTCATTGTGTGAAGTCCTCTATCTTTGAGCCTTCGTGTAAGCCGGAGAACATTTGTGTACACTTTGCGTCTCCTTTATTCATATATTTTTACGTTTTGATTTGAATGGATTGTTGTGACTATTCCATGTCTATGTGGAACTAATTCTTATTGTTCTAGGGTTTTGGTATAAATTAGCAAGATAGTTATTTTATTATATATTATTTGATATGCGACAATTATCATATAATTTGTCTTATCTTTCTATGCATAGTATCTTAGTGGTTGCAACCATTAAGACAAGCTTATAAGTCTGTAATTGAACTAATCATGAATCTGAAGGGTAGAGCAAGAATCGTAAGGTGTGAGTTCATATACAGATTATTTCGGGGTTGGGTAATTGAGCATGATTCGCAACTAAGAGGAAATCTTGTACTTAGTTTTCCTCACTTAGTTTGTTATTGGAAGATAACTATAATGCAAGTA
>JBDJHY010167768.1:0-12415 GCA_039654485.1 Withania somnifera | reverse complement strand
AAATCTTGGATAAGGTATGTTCCTTAATCATTGATAGTGATAGTTGCACCAATGTGGTGAGCCAATCTATGGTGGAGCAGTTGCAATTTCCCACTACTAAACATCCAAGTCCCTACAAGCTACAATGGCTGAATGATAGTGGTGAGATGAAGGTTCTTTGGAAAACTATGAAAAAATTTAACATTGGCAAATACCATGAGGAGATATTGTTTGATGTGATGCCGATGTTGGCTTGTCACGTGGTATTGGGAAGACCTTGGCAATTTGATAGGGATGTCACTCATCAAGGCCGAATCAACAAGCATTCTTTTATGATGAATGGTAAAAAAAAATATGTGCTTGTGCCATTGACTCCCTACTAAGTGAGTGAAGACTACCGCATCATGAAGGAATTTAGAAAGAGTGGCAAGATTGGAGGAGAAGAGAGTGGGACCAAGGGTACCACTACTAAGCAAAAAGAAGGAAAATAGCTTGGCTAAGATAAAAGGAAAGAAATACATGATAGCCAAGCCCAAGAATTTCCTCGAGGTTGATGAGTAACGTTTTCTAGTGTTACTTGTCAACACCAATTATTCATTTCATACTATCCAAGACACTAGCATTTTTCCTAGTGTCATTTTTTCTCTATTTCAGGGTTACAAGGACTTGTTTTGGATGAAATTCCCAAAGGGTTACCACCTTTAAGGGGCTTTGAACACCAAATTAATTTTATGTCGAGATCTCAAATTCCAAATCGGTCGGCCTATAGAAGCAATCCAGAGGAATCAAAAGAATTACAAAAGCAAGTAGAGGAGTTCCTTGAGAAAGGACTTACAGAAGAGAGCTTGAGCCCATGTGCAGTACTGGTGATTTTTGTGCCAAATAAAGATGAAATTTAGAGAATATATGTTAACTGTAGAACCTTAAACAAAATTATGATAAAGTATCGATACCCTATTCCAAGACTTGATGATATGTTGGATGAGCTATATGGCTCACGTATGTTCTCAAAGATCGACTTGAGGAGTGGTTACTACCAAATTTGGATAACCCGGTTATGAGTGGAAGATGGCCTTCATGACCAAATTTGGACTATTTGAGTGGAGGGTCATGCTTTGGCTTGACCAATGCACCAATCATCTTTATGATACTCATGAATCATATCTTGAAGTCATTGATCAAGAAGTGTGTCATCGTTTATTTTGATGACATACTCTTTTATAGCAAGTCATTTGAGTAACATGCGTTTCACTTGAGACAAGTCTTTGATATATTAGTGAAGGAAAAAATCTATGCTAATCTCAAGAAATGCTCAATTGGGGTAGAAAAAGTTGTCTTCCTTGGTTTTGTGGTGAGTTCTTAAAGTGTGGAAGTCGATGAAGAAAAAGTCAAGGCTTAGTGGCGGTTAGAAGTTTTCATGGATTGGTTAGCTTCTATCGGCGATTTGTGAGGGACTTTAGCTCCAATCGCTTCTCCTTTGACCAGGCTTATAAAAAAATATCCCCTTTATTTGAGGAAGGGCATAAGAAGAATCCTTTCAAACCTCGAAGGATAAGTTGAGTTCATCTCCTTTACTCCAATTTTTGAATTTTGAAAAGGCATTTGAGGTTGAATGTGATACATCCGGAGTGGGTATTGTTGGAGTGCTCATGAAAGAAGGTGAGCCATTGGCTTACTTTAGTAAAAAATTAAAAGGAGCGTCATTGAATTTCTCTACATATGACAAGGAGTTATATGCACTAGTGAGAGTATTAACACATTGGCAACACTATTTGTGGCACAAGGAGCTTTCATATGGATGGATCACGAGTCCTTAAAATACTTGAAGGGGCAATCGCGACTCAATAAAAGACATGCCAAATGGGTGGAATTCATTGAGACCTTTCCATATATCATTTACTACAAAAGTTGGAAGGAAAATATAGTCGTCGATGCTTTGTCAAGAAAATTTCTAATGGTGCATGTGATAATTTAAAAAATGTAGGGATTTGATAGTCTGAAGGAGTCCTATTCTACAGACCCAATTTTCAAGGAGTTATTAAAGAATTCGACCAAGGTCACTAGGTTGATCGATTTCTATTGGCTGATGAATTTCTCTTCAAAGATGGTAGAGTATGTGTTCGCATGAATTATGAACCCGATTTCCAAGGAGTTATTGAAGAACTCAACCAAGGTCACTGGGTTGATAGATTTCTATTGGCTAATGAATTTCTCTTCAAAGATGGTAGAGTATGTGTTCGCATGAATTCATGGAGAGAATTACTCATCAAGGAAACACATTGTGGTGGAATGATGATAGGGAACTTTGCGGTGGAAAAGACTATTGGCCTCCTTATGGAGCAAGAAAGGTGATGTTGAGAAGATAATTACATAAAGCATTGTGTGCAAGCAAGCAGAGTCCAAGGTCCTTTCTCAAGGTATGTACCTTCCTCTTCCCATTCCTAAAGTTCTATGGTTAGACATCTCTATGGATTATGTGTTGGGCCTTCCTAGGACTAGGAGAGGGCATGATAGCATCTTTGTGGTTATAGATAGATTCTCTAGAATGGCCCATTTTATTCCATACGACAAATGTGATAATGTATCCATGTCGCTTCTTTGTCTATTTTACATATTCTTAGATCGCATGGGGTCCCTCAAACTATCATTGGTGATAGGTATTCCAAATTCATTAGCCATTTGTTGAAGACCCTTTGGGTTTGCTTGGCACCAAACTCTTATTTTTTACTTCTTATGATCCACAAACGGATGGATAAACCAAAGTAGTCAATAGGACTCTTGGTAGAATGCTTAGATGTGCGGTGAAAAACACCCCAACTTCTTGGAAAGACTGGCTACCCCTATGGAATTTGCTAATAACTGGTCCACTCATACATCTATTGGTATGACTCCTTTTAAAGTGTGCTATAGTTTTAATCCTTTTATTCTACTAAGACTAACCCCATTGTCAAGTGATGTTTTTGTGAGTTTAGATGCCAAAGCAAGAGCCAATGAGATGATGAAGATTCATGCCAAGGCCAAAGAAGCCTTAGAAAAGAGTACCTCCAAGGTAGCTCTTAAACAAAACCAAAACAGAAAGAAAGTGATATTTGAACCCAATGATTGGGTTTGGGTGCATTTTAGAAAAGAAATATTTCCATAAGTGCACAAAAAACAGTTGAGCCTAAGGGGTAATGGTTTACTCAAGAACCTTCAACGAATTAATGATAACGCCTACAAAGTTGAATTGCCCGGTGAGTATAATGTCTATAATATGTTCAATGTTTTTGACTTGTCTCCTTGTTTTGTAGGTGATGATGATGAGGCTTTGGATTAGAGGACGAATCCTCTCTAAGAAGGGGAGGATGATATGATATCGGGAAGCCACTCCACACCTAGACCCTTCACTAGGAGTCTAGCTAGGGATCTACAACAACTTCAAGCTTTACTTAAGCACAAGGAAGCATTGGAAGCCGTTAAAGATCCTCGTGACATAATCTATAGCATGTGGTGGATTGAAGAGGGAATGGAAGAGCTTGAGGATCAAGGAAGGCTTGGAAGTCAATGAAGAACCTTTTTAAAGAGGCTTTCGAAGACTTTGGAGACTTAATGTGCAAGGACCATAAGTATGATGACTTATTTGTCACTTTGGGTCACTTTTGGACCTAAATGTTATAAGTTAGACTTGGAACTCTATATATAGAAGGTCATTTCAAATGTTTATTTAGTTCACTTTGGATGATAAACATAATTTTCAGATTTTCGATCTCTTTAGTTTGAGTGTAATAGTTAGTTTCTGAATTTTAATTCATAATTTGAATTATGTTAGGTTCACGTCATTATTGTTGAGTGATTAAGATGGGTTGAATCCTTAATTTCTCGAAGAGCACTTTAGCTATTTATTAGTTGATCTTCCATTTGTGGGTATATCAATTGGATATTTCCTGTCTATTGGTTTGGAATTCAATTAAGGTAAGATTTTGTATTGAATTCCGCATATCCTTTATTTTTCTGTATCCATTTTCTTCATTCTTCGTTCTTCGTCTTTAGGTTTTGATCCGTATTGCGAATCATATTACCAACCCTCAAAGCAAATTTCATGTAAACTTTCTCGTCCAAGTCCCTATTGAAAAAGGTGTTATTCACGTCTAATTGATACAGAAACCATCCCTTCTTCACTGCAATACTCAATATGCAACGTGTGATTGTCATCTTAATCAAAGGTGAATAAGTTCAAGGTATAGTTTATACCTCTCTTTCTTTACCACTAATCATGCTTTAATCTTTCCAAAGACCTATTTGATTTCAGTTAGACCTTGTATACCCATTTACAAGGTAAAGTCTTCTTCTCTGGAGGCAAGGGAACTAGATTTAGACTCAAGAGCTTTAAGTTCTTGCTGCATAGACAATGTCCAACATGGATGTATAACTTTTTTCTTGTGAGAAAAAGGTTCTTTGAATTATGAAATAGAATCAGGAAGATGTTGATTTGGACTATTTAGTACTAAATAAGTAGAAGAACACATAGGAACCAAAAGTGGATCAAGAGAAATAACTGTAGAAGCAAAGTTATATATATAATCTGAGAGATAGTGAGGCTTAACCATTGTTCTGGTAGATCTGCATTGATATTATGGTGTTGGTAACACATCCCTGTCAAGAGAAACAAGATCAGTAAGAGAATCAATATACAAGTCTCTTTGTTCTATCCCGTTACCTGATAAAGGATCGATTGAATTTATCTTCTTGAATAGAAAAGGGAGAGGAAACATCAGGATAGGAACTAGAAGTAGTATTTATGGACTGGGTGGAGATGGAAGAAAAGGGTATATCTATAGAAGGAAAAAGAGAAGCAGGAAAAAGTTTTTATACTGGGTGGGAAAAAAGAAAGATTATTCATGAAATTTGACATTTCTAGTAAGTACAGGGTTGACCGGTTTGAAGGTTTAACACCTTGTATCCTTTCTTACTAAATGAATAACCAAGAAAAACACCAGGGTTAGATCTAGGAGCAAGCTTGTCTCTATTGGCAAACAAAGTGGAGGAAAGACATAGACATTCAAAAGGTTTAAGGTTAGAGTAATTTGGTGTTCTTTTGAAAAGAATTTCATGTGGTGTTTTATACTTCAGAACCTTAGAAGGAAGAAAATTGATCAAATGAGTTGTAGTAAGCAAAAGTTCCCCACCCCCAACCCTCAAATATCTAGTTGAAAGATGTGATGAAAAAGTAGAGCCCTACAGACTTCAAGTAAATACTTATGATTTCTCTCAGCTACCCCATATTGTTTTGGGGTAGCAACACAACTTGTTTGATGAATAACCCCTTGAGAGTTGAAAAACACTAAAGCTATATTCCCAAAACCTAATTCGTACGCGTTGTTAAATCTAATAATCTTTACCTTTCTGGGAAATTATCATTTTGTGAAAAATAAAATGATTTAAGCATAGGAAAAGCATTAAATTTGGTAGATAAAAGATATGTCCAAGTAGCTTTGAAAAATCATCCACAATAGTCTAAAAATATCTTTATCCTTTATGAGTAGGAGTTTTATATGGTCCTCAAGTATTAATATGTAAAAGCTCAAAACAATGTTTAGAGGAGATAGAACTATTTGGGAAAGAGAGCCTAGACTGTCTTTCTATGGGGCAAACATCACAAGGAAACTGATGTTTCTTATGTAAAACAAGGATTCCTGTAATATTCTTCATAGCATCATAAAACATGCACCCTTATCTGAAAGACATAATTTAACAGATTTAGAATTTCCAGAAACATAATCTTTTCATTCATTTGATCAAAAGTATACAAAGGAAGAGTCAAAATAGACTCAGTTATAAGACACAAAGGCTGAAAAGTAGGGACCACATTCTTAGACTTGAGACTACATTTAGGAGGATCTTAGAAGACTGATTATTAGAAAACTTGATAGAATTGTGCAATGGATGTGTTATCGTTTAACACAATAAACCAGCAAAAAAATCACCAAATTTCTGATTAATCCTCACTGTGGAAAGGTCCTGTAAGAAACAATCATATTTAGTGAAGAGAACTCCAACATCTGTCTTCTCATACAGTTGAGTAACAGAAAGATGATTATACTTAAAAAAGGGGACATAAAGAATATTTCTAACTTTACTTGTGAAGACAAAGTTACGTTGTCCAAGAAATAAACCTTGACCCTATATGAGTTTGGAAGCTTAACAGTGACAAATTTAGATAATTGTCTTGTATTATTGAGAAGTAATTTATTATAAGTCATATGTTGTGATGCCCCTGTATCTAAGATCCATTATTTGTCATAAAAAGTTCTATAACAACTAGAGAAAAGATGTAATGCTACAGAAATACCAACCATATTTGCATTTTTATCTGCATTAGATCCTTCCGCATGAACTTCTTGAAGCATATGAATCAGATTCTCACATTTTTTCTTTTGTGAAACCTTGAGAGTTAACAAAGTGACATGGTATTTCTTAAAACTGTTGGTGTAGGATAAGGTGCTTTATTTGTTTTCACTGCAATTGCCTTAGCATTATTAAAATTCTTTTTTCCCTTTGTGATCATGAAATCCTCTGGATACCCAATCAACCTATGGAAATCAACTTTCACATGACTAGTCCTTTTTAGGTGCAATATAAATTATTCTTGCCACTTGTCATTTCTGAGTTTGCCTAGTAACCATCAGTGTTTCTTATTTTTCCTATTTTATTGGTACTAAATTGTGGACAGCAGGGTTGTATCTGGTTAAGGAACTAGATCCAGGTGTTTTGAACTTCTTAGTTGAGAAGAAAACAACATAACCAATTGATTCAAGGATACATGATTGCACCTCCTTTGTGATTCATCATGTAGGATTATGGAATATGCTTGATTGTTAGAACGTAATGGCTTTATCATCAGAAAGTTTTCTCTTACTCCTAAATAAAATTCATTCATTCCCATAAAAAATTTGGATCAGTTTCATGTCCTCGTTCATTTTCTGATTATGAGTCTTTACTCCATATTTGCACACACAAGTGCATGTCCCTAAAGTATTCAACACTTTCAACTGATCCTAGATTCTTTTAAGTTTAGTATAGTATGTTGCAATGTCATTGCTTCCTTGGCTAATATTGTTTAACTCTCTTTGAAGCTGAAAAAAACTGGAACCATCTGGATGACCATATCTCTCCTCTAGCTCAGACCACAGTTCTGTAGCAGTCTGAGAGTATATAACACTCTCAGAAATATCTGAGTAGCCAAGCAATCACCATGTTAGTACACCTATCCCGTTGTCCAAACAAAGGTGAACTTTCACGAGAAATCTCAATTTTTTCATTTATAAAATCAAGCTTATTTTAAAAATAATTTATTCTTCAAAAATATTCTTTTAGACAAAGTGTATTTTAGTGAAAAACAATTTATATTTGGCTCTAACGATTTTTTAAAAATATTTTTCAGCAAAAAGTTAGTTTCTGGCCAAGCTTTTTACAAATGGTTCATAGTGCTTTTTCTTTTTAAATACTTTTGAGGAAAAAAATACTTATTTTAGCTTATGAAAACAGCTTTTGTGACCTCCAAAATTATTTATTTATTCTCAAAAATTTGTTCAAACATCATACTTTTTTTTAAATAAGCACTTTTGGCCTTTCAAAAACTTCATCAAACAAACTATTTAAGTTGCAGGTGAAATTTTTATGAGACATAAATATAAAAATAAAATACAAAATAATTCAATAAAGTGAATAAATTTCAGGGTCAAAAAAGCCTTTAACAATTTCAAAGATTAGGATCAAAAAAGCCTTTAATAATTTCAACAATTAATTGAGAGAGATATACAAAAACTCACTTTTAGAGTCATTATTTAACTAATATCTAATATTTAATTGGGAAAAATACACTTTTGGAGTATTGTAACATACAGTTATTTTTTACAAGTTTAAACGTTTTTAAAATAATTCACATCATATTGAGCTTGCTAAAGTAATCATCATATCCTCGCTCATTGAACTACCTGTTTTAGCAAAGCGCAAAGAGGTAAAGATTATCTAATCCTGCAAAATTGTTCCTTTAGTACTTGATCCCCTGTGCTGCTCCTGTTTCATTACTTTGTTCTTCGTTTGCAACATAGAATTTATTAGATTATATATACTTGTATCTGTAGATAGACATCACGATGCCCTTTGGACCGTAACTTGTTTCATTATTTTGTATTTGAAAAAAATATAAAGGAATATGCTAAAAAGGTTGAATTTTGTATTTCTTCCACTGAGGATTACAAATCTACTGTACAAAAATATATATCAACTTTCTAGGAATCAAATAGTAAAAATATAAATTATGTGATCAATTACAACTGTAGACAGAAAAATACTACTTGTACTATTCCTAAAATATTTTAATCTAAAATATTTGCACATGTATATATTTGAAATGGGAAATAGGACTACTAGAACTCTGGCCTCTAGGGTTGAGGCCCAAAGAACAAATCGTTCCAATAGTTTAGTGGTTTACGTACTGATCAAAAAAAAAAATCATCCGCCTTCTTCTTCAATTGACTTCTTCGTAGTTTCTCTTTTTGTTGAGAAAATTAAGTCACCGAAAACAGTATTTTCATTAGAACACCTGATGTATCAGTAAGGAGGTGTGAAAGGTTGGTTATTGCACGAGTTAGATAAGTAGATGTAGGAAAAAGAAGATGTGGTACCCCAACTTAGAATAAGAGTATCACATCAGCAAAACATAATAGAGATGTCGGATATAAGTGAGGTCTTACATCCTAGTGACGCGTTTTAAAGTTATGCGGGCCTAGGTTTATGAAAGACAATATCACTAGTAGGCTAGACCATTAAAGAAGACATTTGAGAGGTCATTAGATAAGACATGACAACTTCAGCTTACAAAGGACATGACTATAGATAGAAAGCTATGGAGGATAAGAATTAGGGTAAAAGCCTAGTTGGTGGCCAAGTAATATCGCACGTCATGTTAGAGAGGGAGTGTATTAGAATGGTGGTATTGTTTAGTATCTGCCTAGTTTCTTCTACTTTTATATTTATTACTATTTGTTGCTTCATTTATTTTTTCTATTGCCATTTTGATATCATAATTTCTTCTCATAACTCTGCTTCAGAACTCCTCTTTTTTTTAAGCCAAGGATCTATTAGAAGAAGTCTTTCTACTCCGCAAAGATAGGGGTAAGTTCTGTGTATAACATGCCCTCCCTTGACTATACTTAATGGAGTATACTAGATTTGTTGTTTTGTTTGTTTGCGTTTGAATATATTTGCTGCAAATATCCCTGGAAGTGTTCCTCATTGAATGTGTATTGATGAATCCAAAAGGACTAACAACTACCTGAATGTATAATTGTCTTCTTTATGAATGCTTATTGCATTAATCTCAAATAGTGTACCTGCAAAATAAAGGTCCAGGGTGGTCCAGGGAAGGAATTCCAATAGTATTGTAGAGTAGTTAATTGAGCGTACCTTTGCATTTTATCCCTCTAGGCTTTTATAGGCGTTTTTGGTAACCTTGATTGTAGATGATAGGATTCTGTAGTGATCTCCTATCATAACTCTACTGCTTAATTATGGTATTCTAATTGCACCATAATCTTCAGTTACCAATAGTATTTATCCAATTATATTAATTATTTAAATACAGAAATTATAATATTGACATAATTAATGACTTTTACTACCGTTATTCTACTTGTATGGTATTGAATTGTTTTATAGTTTAGTTTTTACTTTATAGGGAAGAAAAAACTAAATTTAACAGTAACTGGGCAGGGATGAGAAATTTTGTAATTCAGCTTGCTGAAATATACTTGGAGATGGTTAAAACTTCTGTTCAAAATTGAGAAGGTTATACAAGTAATAGGTGGTTTTACACTTTTGCGGAATTTTACCAACGATTCAATATAATGGCTGATGCCTTCTCTGTAGACAACAATGTGCAAGTTCTAAATGAAGTAGTTATGGAAAGATCTTTCTAGTGGTACAAGTGCAAAACAAAGCAAAAGCAATGTACGATTTCTAGTGAAGGTAATGATCACTATTTTTGGTTCGTTACTACTCTTTCCAAAATACTTAAGGCTTTCTTTTCTAAAAGTCAAAGACTGATCAATATTTTAAAATGTATTTTTTATCATATCAAAAAAAGAAAATTAATAATTTGTAGTATTTTTCGTATAGTTTACGAATATTTAAATTTTATTTTAAAATATTAAATTAATCTAATTTAATTTAACTTTTAAATTAGTCAAACTAACTTACAAAAATTAATACATGACAATATTTTGAGATGGAGGGAAATTGCTTATGTTAAGGTGTTGATTGTGATTGTGACAGAATGACAGATGTACAAAGCCCAAAAGAAACACAGAATGAGCATTGAACTCTTAGCCATCTCTTGGTTGTGAGCCATCACTCTGTTCCGGCAAGTAGTTTACAATAACTTTGCAGAAAACGTAAAATATCCTTAGTTTGACGTGCATTGAAGTAAATTAATTTCTGGTTTTTGGCTAACCTAGTTTGGTTAAGGTTGTTTTCTAAATTTTCTGTTATATTGTGTCTATGTAATCTTACATTTTCATATTCTTATATGATTTATTTCTTAGGTCCCATAGTTGCTGTCATTTTTGCTTTCCAAGTGACGAAAAAAAGTCCAAGTGACCAAAACTTTTAAATGAATAAACCGATTTAAAAAAGACTTCCAATGTGTTACGTAGTCATTTTCAAACAGGAATGTTAATATGTTTAAAGCAAGTAAATTAATCTGGGAGCAAAAATTACTCAAATTAACTATCAAACAGAAATGGGGCTAAATTTGTGGAACAAAGTAATATTTTCTAGTAAAGTCCAACGAAAACCATTCTTCCCTTTCTATATTAAACAGATCTCACCATTGTTTTCTTTGATAAAAGTTATGGGAAATTTTATCTCATTGCACCTGATAAGTCTCAAAAGCTTACCAAGGTGTGATATGAGAATGCTCCGTCTAGTAACAATGAATCACAATCGTAACCTGCAAAACAAAGTCCAGGGTGGTCCCCGGGGTCGTTCTCTTAAGTTAGCAAATAAGCAATGAGATAACTCCAAGAATATTTAGTGAGTAGTATTTTGAGTGTACCTTGCCTTTGAACTTACTGGGGCTTTTATAGATGTCTCTGATGCCCCAGTAGAAGGAAAATCGTTGCCCAGTGATTCCGGGATTTGATGTAACTAAATATGGAAATCCTACCATAACTCTACCACTTATAAATGGTAGTACATTCCTTGTATGATTCTTTTTCTATTTAGGAGTTCTTTATTTAAGGCAAATATCAATTATATTATTATATCGTTATTTGTGTGGGCCACATCTCTTTTGTGTAGGCCACATGCTATTAGGCCCATATTATTTAAGTGGGCCAATATGTCTTTTTATCCACATTCCTACAGTAGTCCCCCCTCGAAGTCGATGTGTGTGTTTACGCCATTCGGCTGGGAGTTTATTACGGCATTGAGGATGTGCCTGGCTAAGGGATGTGGTGTTGGTCAAATGCCGAAGTGAGAAATTCGGATACGAATGAATACCGGGAGAAATTATAGATAAATTACATCTATATTATTGAGTACCGAGAAGAATTATGCCGGGAACAATTACCCCGGGGTGAATTACGACGATGTTCCTGAGTACCGGGATGCTGGTATGATTAAATGCCGGATGGGTTACACTGATGTTCCTGAGTACCGGGATGCCATTATAATTAATTGCCGGATGAATTACGCTGGTATATGCAGGCTAAAGAAAAGCCGGTATGATTATCGGGATAGGTTTCACCTATATGCCTGCTGGGACAAGCGTTATTGATATGAATCCCGAGGTATTTGTTTCTGAAACACCGAGGTGCATATTTCTGATATGCATAGCTAGATAAATGAACCCCGATATGAATACCGAGGTAAGTAAAGCACCGATATAAATACCAGGATAAGTAGTACTAATATGAATATATACCGATATCAGTATATACCGATATGAGTATATACCGATATGAGTACCTGGACAGGTGAATTTCGATGTGAATACCGGGATAAATACTACCAATATGAAAATTGGGTAAGTGAGCATCGATATGAATATCGAGATAATTAACGCTCTTTTCTGAGAAGACTGGCATTTTTCAAATGAAATTATATATTTTTCCTATATTTTCTTGCTTCCACGTGTCGTGATCTACAAAACTTTTGTCAGAGACGTGTTTACAACTGCCCAATAAGGTGATTGATTTCTTTTTGGCAGGCATTTAAGGCTTCTTTTACTATACCAGTTGGTGGTAAATTTACGAGGCACGATCTGAGGCGTTATTTTTGACATGTGTTATCATCCGGTTAAGGGAGGCGTATCGTTCCATATCCCTTTGTTAGTAATTACTTCTTCTCGTCTTTTCATTCTATCATTCACTTGACTATTGGGTTTTCCAGGACT
>JBDJHY010167759.1:0-11441 GCA_039654485.1 Withania somnifera | reverse complement strand
TACCACCCCAATTGTAAGATTGGATTTCATGGTTACTCCTACTCATATCATCACCTTTTTTAGCATAAGAGAGAAACCATGTGAAATTTAGTCAATTAGCACCAAGAAGTGAACAATTATACTAGCAAAGTGAAATAAAACTTTTCACTCCCCAGCAATGGCACCAAAAATAATAACGCTCAATTACACTTTCAAAACCAATAGAAATATGCACGCGATTGTTGTCAGGTATAATTACCTAATTATGAGTCGGGGCTGAATTCACAGGGAGTGAATTAGCCTATGTTAACAGCAGTGTAATGATTCACTAAGTAATGCTAATTAACTTGATAAAAGAGAAACAAAAAATGGGGGGTGTGCTTTAATGCTATGATGTTTGAGTTTGCAAGTTATTACAAGATAATGAGTCAACAACTACAAATATGGTGAATTTTTTGGGATTTGGCTACTTGGGAATGTGCATAGATACCATCAGTTAGTGGCAAGGGTGATAGAAATTTTGACTTAATTGTTGTGTGTCAATGTTGTGTAAGCCAAGTTATAAGTGAACACCTAAACATATTTTTTTTATAGTTCTTAGTGTTCATGTCAATCTCTCGAAAGCTTGAACACACCATTACATGCAACCTTAAGCCTCACTATCTAGTAACCTATCTCTAGTATGCTAGTTAATCAGAACAAGTCCACCCAGTGCTATTGACAAATCTGCAAGCATAGCTCCACTCTCATGGCTCCTATACTTGGCTACACAATATACTTAGAGTTTGCGACCTCCAATTCAATACAAAACATAAGTTTCCAAATAGACCCAACACCTACACACGATAATTAATCAAACACCCATCACCCATAACCATTAACTAAAGCATATAATTAGCACATCCCCAAGTATAATGGATTAGCTACAAAGAATTAAAGAGGAAGAATGATCACCATTGCGAGGAAAATAATCAGACATAGTTCCAATGTTTTGGTCAAAATCTTATTCTCAAATTAATACAAAGCTGAATCCATGATTGATTTTATTCAAGTTTTGTGGTTATTTCTCACTCTATTTCTGTTCTTTCTTTCAGAGTTTGAAAAGATTCCTTTTATACTTCCCAAATTTCCACAACGGCAGTCAACTGAAGCTACTGTTATCATTGGTTGACCGCCGTCTTTGGCAACAGGCTCTGCTTCTGTATTTGGGACGGCAATACCGCCCTTGGGGACGACGGTCCGCTGTCTATAGAGAGTGGTCCGCCATCTTTGCCAGTCTCTCAGGGTATTTTGCTGGCTTGTATAGCGGTAGTTGCACTAAGACGGCAGTGCCCATTTCATCCGCCATGAAGACACTTTGTTCTCCAAACTCTGTATTTCAGCTCCACTCTGCTTGGTTCCTCAGAAATCATGTACTTACCTGAAAAATACACCAAGCTAATGTTAGAATCTAACAAAATAGTGACAAAAACAAGCAATTTAATGATGCAATTAGACGTAATGAGTGGATTTTAGGCCATTCATCAACAAGTAAAGCACCAAAGCGACCCACTAAATGTGAATAATCAACAAGTGTTTATATATGACTAATAACTAAGGCTACAGGTAACAGTAGAAGAAAAAACAGGTAAAACCCATCCGAGCCCCCATAGGAAAGGTATAAATAAGTCACGCTTACCCTTTCGGCTCCCATAAACCAGAGAGTACATCCAAAGATCAAGTGCAAGAAAGTAACATACACATGATGTAGAGGTAGTACCAGGTATGATGATATCCGGGTTATAAATCACATGTAAAAATAAGGGAGGAAGAATTAAAAGGAAAAATATATGCAGAAGCTTAACGAATTGTCAGATTATGGAAAACAAGGGACTTTATACCCTCACCTTCCAATTGAACCACGAAAATAAAAATAAATCTAATCATTAATGAAAGAAAAAACGTGAATCCTCAAACAAAAGATACTTTGGTTTAATTGAATAAAAAAATAATAGATGAGCATAGAAGAAACAAAAGACAATTAAATCCATGAAAACCTTAAGGAAGAAGTGAATTTTATTCAATGAATGGAAACTCAAATGAATCCAAAATTACACATCCAATGTGAACAACAATAAGAGTAGTTCCAAATCAATAATAGAATCGAACCTATTGCTAACCTAAGCTAATTTTTGAGAATCTATCCATTACATTACTAAACTAAGCTATATTTCGACTTATGATTTGTTAATTCATCAAATATTTCTCTAATTAATGGAAAACACCCCTATTTATAGCATAGTTCGTTGCCCCATGTTCTCCAAAAAGTAGTAGAATTTGGATAAGTTTTCCTTCATCAAAATTGAGTAGAAATAGGATAAATCCAGGAAGCTTCTAGCAAGCCTTTTTCTCCTATTTTGAGTCTAATTTTTTCTCCTTAATTGTCTAGAATTGGATCTCCCAAAGTGAGTAGGATTTGGTTTCCCAAGGTGAGTAGAATTAGACAAGTTGAAATCCTAATTTGAGTAGGATTGTAACAACTTCTTTGGGACGAAATCTTCCATTGTTTGTTGGATCTTCTTAGGCTGTCCACTTAATCCCTTGGTCCATCCATTTTGCTCCAATTTTAGACATTATTTGGGCTTTATACTTTATTCCACAAGTTTTTCAATTGTTGTAAATCGTCAATTCCTTAACTTGCTCTTTGTGAAGGGTCTTGAAGAGTGGTCCCAACCGTGCTCGTATCATTCTCCCCTTCTTGAGAAGATTTGTGCTCGAATCTAAACCTACAGAACATTGAAAAGAATGAATGTAACGTTTTACTAGCCAAATAAAAATACTAAAATCATCAAATGGCGGATGATAATAATGATAGTAAGCATAAAAAGAATTAAGAATTATAAATTGTTCACTTTTATAATATATCCAAGCATCAATATGTGTTAAAAGAAATAAGTATACAATCAAAGTAATAGACACTCTGCTGCCCGGGAGTGTTAGATAAAAAGGTAGGACTAAAGACTTAACGCAACTTAGAATTATAATTTGCAAACACACAATTATTCTATTTTTTCAAGTAGGACATGTCTTCCCTCAAGTCAATAATTAACTCACCCTTATGTCTAGTTGCATTATTAACATGTTTATCACAAATTAAAACTCAAGTCCATGCATTAGTCCAAAGCAAAGAGATGATCATTATCATACCTATTCTCGGGTTAAAGAAACAAAGTACCCCTAACACATACTCCAGAACAATCCATAACCATTCATTGTACATATCGAAAAGTATTATAAAATAATCATTACTTGAGATCACATAAATCCTATAAGAAAGTTCAAGATTAATGACATTTACCTCCATGGTCTTTAAAAGTCCAAAAATAAGTATAAGTCGTGAATACATACCTGTCTTCGAAAAATAAAAATATATAGCAACAAACGATTTGCCAAGCTGGTTCACTCCATATGTGCTTCTCCTCATGACTCTTCTCTTGAAAAACTCCATAAACAATTCAAGCAAATATTCATATTGATCAAGATAAAGAGTTCTACCTTTATAATCATGAACCTTAAGCATAACTCCATGCAGCTTCCTTTTATATTTGATAATGAAAATTTTAGCACAATACACAACTAAATTATGCTTGTTATGCCAATCATACATAAGTTCACAGTCATCACAATTGCACAAATAAAAATCATCACCATATTCAAATGGAAAAAATCTACAAAAACATTGTAAAAAGAACACTCCATTGTCCAAATGATATTCCTAGTTGCATACATCACATATTTCACATAAGCAGAATAATCATCATACGCAAATAGGTAGTATAGGAAGGCACCTATTAAATTAACTTCAGCTAAGGTGTCCTCATAAGAAGTTGTACTTGTTGGTTCAAGTACCTCAAGATATTAGTCAAGAATAGAGACGCACAATGATGAAAAAGCAATTATAGCACATGCATTACCTCCCTCCTCAATAGTATCCTCTCCAATTAATGTATTACCATTTCCTAAGGGGAGGTTACATTATTGAAAAATGTGTCATCCTCCCATAGTGGGTTGTTAAACAAATTATAACCTCCAAAGGAAGCTATAGGTCCAAAATCACAAGACATCCCACTATATATATCCTCAATAGTCATTTCATCATCAAGTAAGATATTATCTTGGAAGTTACAATTCACTATGAGTTATTTGAGGAGAATAAGAGATGAAACCAAAATCCAAGGAATCATGACTATTATGCACATAAACCACATAAATACCTACTCAATCAGTTATAGTATCTCTATTACTTAAGTTAGGTTCTCTAAGCACGTGATCTAAATCATCACTTAATGGTTCATTATTATAACAAAGATGACCATTATTACAAAATATGCTAGTAGGAGACATTTTAAGCTCAAAAGTTTCAATTACATCATTGCCACCCTTAGAACTAACTAGCATAGCGCTAATATTTTCAAGTTAAGGACCCCTACTTGGAAACAATCCACCAAGAATAGCAAATGACTTACAACCCTAGTACTTACAGTTGTTAAGTAATTCATCATCATATTTGTCAAATAAAGGTGGAGCGTCATACAAGGGGTCACAATTAAGCATATTATCATTATGACAATCACTATTTGGGTTCCTCAAATATTCAATTAAGTCCATACAATTTCCTTCCAACGGTTTATGCCCTCCACATGGTAGTGCACATCCATCCAAGCTATGAGTATTAACACTAGATGTATTAACACTAGATGGACACAAATCAATCTCACAAGGAGAGATAATCTTGTCATCTATAGGATCTACTAGTGTTTGGTTACTCACAACACTAAAATCATCAAAAACCAAAATACTACCATAGATATCACATATCAAAGGCTCATTATCCCCATTAAAATATAAGCTATAAATTACATCCATCTGGATACTAGCCACACAAGGGTAAACTTTAGGTTTCTTACCTTTAAGCTCACAAGAAGAATTATCTTTATCTTGATTGGATTCATTAAAGCATTCTTCCTCCTCCGAAAGACTTTTTAAGACCCATGGATTTTTGCATGCCGAGTCTCCTCATTAGGCTTGCTTCCAAGTATCCCTATACAAGAAAAAAATAACTGAAAGACAAGGAAAACTTAGTGTAAGCTTGTGACAACTCACTCACATCACTCCACACAACCTCTCTTTTTTCACTCTAGGGTTGTCACTTATCACTCTCTTACTTCTCTAAATCTTTTGTCTCTCATGTTCATAGGAGTTGGAATATGTGCCAAGGACTCCCGGTGAAGAGTTAGAAGATCCCTTCACATAAAGCCTCTATTTGGTTGTAAAAGGAGTGAAGATTTCTCTTCTATGTTTAACTCATTAGAACCAACCTCACATAGTGTATCTTGTTTAGCTTCAAGTAGAGACTCCTTTTGTGCACCCTTACAAGAGGTCTTCACTAATCTTTGAAAATTTTCATATACTTGTTGTAGGTTTTCTCTCAACTCATTGTCCCTATTGGAACCCCTTTACTGCATTTTCAACCCTTTGATGTATTTCTTCAACCCCTCAATCTCTCCTCATCCTTCCTAATCCTATATCCACTACGCCCACCCTTTTTATACACCATTTTATCAATTTTAGCATTGTAGTAGTTTCGGTTAGAAAATTGGGAGGATTCATGCCAAGATGCATGTGATGTATTTTGTGGAGGTATTTGGTTTATACCAGAAGGATGATATTCTAGTGGTGGATGGTATGGGTCTTGTGGAAATTGGATTGGAAAATTATTCATGTGGTAGTGCTTTGATAAGTTTGGGTTGCCTTTGGTTGGGATATGTACTACCCTCCTTACATATACTCCCCTTCTTTGGTTCCATCTACTCCATATTCTCTAAACTCATTCCCATAATCATACAAACCATAATCACCATACTCATCATAATAACCATAAGATCCATCACGGTCCTCATAGGACTTTTTGTTATAGCCATGAATTCTGCCTCCATACTTATATTCATTATTAATACAAATATAGCCATTAATGTCACCACAATCATAATACGATTCCATTGATGACTTTTCACCGTATACTCTTCGTATGTACCTACAAAACTCAATAAAAAATTTATTTCTAAAAAACTCCTATCTCTCATATAGTAATTCACTTAACGTACCTAAAGGCGATCTTCCAAATTTGATAAGGAACTGACTCATCCAATTGTTGCACAGACATACTTATATTCTGTAGAGGAATCGATTCTTGTAGACACTCTATAGACAAAAGAAAGCAAAATGGACAATATCCAAAGAAAATTCAACGAAATTGTAAAACAATTAAAAGCACTCAATAAACCACACGAAAGAAACGAACACTAAAACTAGCTAACAAATAAGTAGAACAATTACTAGTTGAGAACTAGTTGATACATTTAATTAGAATGAATTAAATACTAATTAAAAAAATAAAGTATAGGATGATTGAAATTTAAGAAGTGAATTTATAAGAGATAAAAAGTGATCCAGAAGGCTTAAATTTGACCAAAATTGAGTAATTTTAGGAAAGTTGGCCGCCCCCCTTTTCCCCTCCCCCTCATCTTCTTCTAGAAGGTCTAAAAAGTTGATCAAAATTTAGTAAAAGTGGGAGTAATCCCCCCCCCCCTTTTGTTCTAGAAGTTGGCCAAAATTTTAGTGACTTAAGGACAAATTAATAGAAGATCTAGAAATTGACCAACTTGTAGTGACTTGGCGATAAAATTGTAGATGTTCTAGAAATTGACCAACTTGTAGTGACTTGGGAACAAAGTAGTAGATGTTCTGGAAGAGTAAGAGTTGACCAAATTTTGAGAAACTTAGAGACAAAGTAAAGGTAATTTCGGACCCCCCCCTCCTCCCTTGTTCTAGAAGAGTTGACCAAATATTTGAGTGACTTTGTGACCAAGTAACTAATTGAGTAGGCTTAGGACAATTGCTAGGCAGCCACCCCCACTATATATAACTAACACTTTTTTTCTTCAATCACTACCCTCTTTTAGATCAATCAATAATTTTTATCAATTTTTTTCAACAATGTTTGAATATTCTCATGACCACCAAGAACATTTAAGCTATCCCAAAAATCAACTATGAGAAAATAACCTCCAAATCACCTCAAATTTCATCTACACACTTATTTTTCTATGGGTACCAACACTTCAACATAAAGTCTCAATTTTTTATTTTTTTTATTTATGAACAAAGAATTATAATTCGACGAAACGAATTACTAGCCAAAGTTCTGATACCAAATGATGAGATTCGGGTTACAAATCATATATCAAAATGAGGGAGCACGAATTAAAAGGAAAAGGATATGTTGAAGCTTAAAATAATTTCCGGTTTATGAAAAACAAGGGACTTTATATCCTTACCTCCTAAATGAACCAAGAAAACAAGAAAAATCCAATCAATTAATCAAAGAACAAACGCGAATCCTCAAACGAAAGATACTTTGATTTAATTGACCCAAGAATAATAGATGAGAATAGAAAAAAGAAAAGAAAATTAAATCCACGAAAACCTTAAGGAAGAAGTGAATTGTACTCAATGAATAGAAACTCAAATGAATCCATGACTAAGCATCCAATAAGAACAACAATAAGATAGTTCCAAATCAACAATAGAATCGATCCTATTGCTAACCTAAGATAATGTTTAGGAATCGACCCAATACATAACTAAACTAAGCTATATATTTCAGTATATGCTTTGTTAATTCATCAAGAACTTTCTATAATTAATGGAAATCCCCACCCCCCTATTTATAGCATAGTTTGCTACCCCATCTTCTTAAAAAAGTAGTAAAATTTGGATAAGTTTTCCTTCATCAAAATTGGGTAGAATTAGGATTAATACAACAAGCTTCTAGTCAGCCTTCTTCACCCATTTTGACTCTAGTTTGTTCTCCTTAATTAAGTAGAATTGGATCTCCCAAAGTGAGTAGGATTTGGTTTCCTGGGGTGAGTATAATTATACAAGTTGAAATCCTAGTTTGAGTAGGATTGAAACAACTTCTTTGGGCCAGAATCTTCCATTGTTTCTGGGCTCTCATTTGGCCGTCCACTTAATCCCTTGGGCAATCCACTTTTCTCTAATTTTGGAGCTTCTTTGTTCTTCATACTTTATTCCACACGCTATCCAAATATTATAAATCTTCAATTCCTTAACTTGCCTCTTTCTGAAGGGTCTTGAAGAGTGGATGCCAACTGTATTTGTATCAGGGTATAGGCGTATGGAACGCATCCATCCCAAGCTCCGGAGGCAAGACCCATGAGAGTCCTGAAAAGAAACCCCTCCTCGGATGTAGTCCACGTCGATAGAGCCAATGGGGGTACCGAACTGCATACCCTAAATGAAAAGCTTAGAACCAATAGTATCTTAATATATCAATATCTTAGTGGCTCAGCTTTTAAAAGTATCATATCATTATTACAATGTAATTGGTGTAAATAATTAGGAAAAGGTTTATACTCAGTACCCAAAACTAGTTTGGAACTTTAAGTGTTTTCCATAATGACAATACCCGATGCCACTTTTTGAAGCGTGAACCAAAACCAGTAGAAGAGGAGTGAATCGGGTGCCCGACCGTCGATTGGAACTACAACAAGTAGAAAATTCCTTATTTAGTAACATTTCATTTATAACTTTTTTTTACCAATTTAGCCATTAATCATTTAAATGGACCCTCAAGGTTATAGTATTTTTGAAAAAAAGGGTAATGTCGGGCCCTTGGTTCTCACCATGGGATAAAATCATGGTAGAGACTTTGTTAACCAGGGCACTGGGTGAATGCACAAATAAAATCACTAAAAAGTCATACTAGTCCTAGACAGGATCAATCTACAACTATCACGACCAATAACATAGAAACAAGCCCAAATCCGATGGTAAACACAAAAACCAACCCATGTTGTAGTATTGTATACTTTTAGAGTCCCACCTAAGTCCAGCACAGGACCAAAGCTAGGTGAAAGATATAATATCACTCCAAAATCCTATGGAAATCGGATAAAAAAATAAGTAGAAGAAGCGCGAACAAGGGTAACGATGCCAGTCGAAGAAGCCAACCTAAAGGAAGTTGTATAGAGCATTATATCAACTATGCACCATATCACAAGGTAAGTAAGGCGAAGCCTACCTGACGTCTGAGACGCAACCAAAAACCAGCTCATCCACATCGAAAATGCTCTGAACAAGGTCGAAACTAGAAAGATAACAATCTACACCTCAATGCGAATCCAACGATATAATTTATACTAAAATGGAAGATGAGTCAAAAGTTAAATCCAAAATAGACCTGCTCACGGTACCCAAAAATAAAAGTTACCACGGAGTCCCAAGCGATACTGAAAACTCATGCTCAGAAGATAAGAAAAATTCAGATAAGAATTTGGCTCGAAAAAGTCTGGAGAAGAAGAAGAAGAAAAAAAAGAAAGGAATTCAAAACTTATTAAAATTCAAAAATTAAAATGAGAAATTTTATGTACCAAATCAAAAAGTCTCTTTGAGAGGTCTTCGAGTAGCGCCACGCTAGAATCTGAGTTGAAAAACTTGAGGTAGATAATCAATTTCATTTGGGACCAAAGTTTTACATTTAATAATTTCTCCACAAACCCCATGTAATGTACACGACCAATTATTATGTTGATGCTGTGAAGTGAACGCTCTAAAGAAGTTAAAATGTAACTGATTTATGAAGAAGATTTAATGCCAAAAATGTGAATGAATCACTTGGGAAATGTGTATGTAAATGTGGATTCAATTCGAGGCATATACTTCCTCCATTCCAAAATATTTAACCTTCTTTCTAATTATGTTTTTTTCAAATTAGTTGTCCTACTTATAAAATCAAGACTATTTTGGACATTTTTTTCCAGTTTTACTAGTAATATTACATTAAGTATCACACCTTTTAAAATTATGAAAAATAGAATTGTTGAGTTTCCAAAGCTATTAAATGTAAATGACAACTACCTATGTGATTATTTTTTTTGACTTTATATTTAATGGTTTCAATTCTCCAAATAAATACTTATAGGTTCTGCTCCATTATTATTATTTAATTATTTGAGTACAAGGGTAAATTAGTAAAAATACACCTTCGATCATTAGGTTTTTAAAGAATCTGCCAAGTCAAAAGGGTTAAGATTTTCGGAACGAAGGGAGTATAAACGCCATAATACACTTAATGGATACTTAGGTGTCGTAATCTTAACACATGAAAACCATTGGTGGTTTCGACCGTGGAAGTGGAGGTGGCAACTCCTCCCTAATTTCATCTTGTTTTATATTCACTTGGGTATTGCGTAGGTTCGTAATAAAATAAATATAAATTTTTAAATTTATAATAATTAATAAGAATTATTTCAAATAAAATCTATCTCGTAAAATATTAATTTTTAAGATAATTATACCTACTATATTTATTAGGATACTAACATAATATAAAATTCTTATAAAATATAATGGATAAATATTCTTCATAGTTAAAGAATTACTTTATAAATGCTCAATTTTTTTTTTAGAAAAGTAGAATATTTATATATTTTTCAAATATCAATTAAAAATTGAAACTCTCGAGTCTCACGAGCTTTTACGATAAAGCTGACAACTCGAGTTCTAAAGCAGAAATCGATGTAAACTAATATAAACAGCTCGGAAAACCAAACTAAAAGCCTACTTAATCTGAATTCGACATTTCGGAGCTGATGGAACTGTCAAATTTTGAACCTAATGCTCTTATCATTGAAAGTTGACCGAAGTCAAACCTTCAACTCCAATGAGTTGTTATCCCGTCAAACTAAATAAAACCATACTGGAAGCTCCCAGACCTGAACCAAGGGTCCACATAGGGCAAAATCTATGCCTCAAAGCTAATGAAACTCTCAAAATTTGATTCCGAGATTGTATCAGGGATGTTGACTAAAGTTAACGATATCCTAAGTTGAAGCAACAGAAAAAATGGATATAAAATCCAATCGAACCGCCGGAAGACGAACTATCAATCCCAGCAGGTCATAGGTGACCTAGGACAACTACCAAAAAGCTCTAGAGTATAAGAAGGCACGTAAATACAAAAAGATCGAAAGGGTCATTACATTATATTCTCACTTATCCTTTTAAATTTTTTTCATATCTTATATTTTCACTTCTCTCTTTCTTATTTTTTATATTTTATATTATATTTTTTTCGTATCAAACATTACATTTTATATAAATTTGATGTTTTTATTTGGATGATTATCTGTGAATATGTACAATTTGTTATTTATATTTGTATGCAACTCACCATGTCCCTTGTTTCCATGATATTTTTTCTTTTTGTATTTTTTAAATTATTTTTACATCTCTTTTTTATTTTTTTATTTGTATTTTATATTTAATATTTTCCATCCCCTCTCTTTCTCTTTCTCTTTCTCTTTCTCTTTCTCATTTTTTAACAAATATAATACGAATAT